>JAJIBD010021380.1:0-18251 GCA_021461705.1 Cryptotis parvus | reverse complement strand
CTGGAACCAAGGCACTTTGCCTTGGTTCCCGCTGATGGAGTTTCCGCCTTCCCTGGGGCAGCTTGGGGTCCGCGGAGACGCAAGAATTACACACACACCTGTGGGGGGGAGTCGAGGTGTTTCCCGGGAACTCAGGGCGCACGGGTCGGGGTCAGTCCGGCTGGAACCAAGGCACTTTGCCTTGGTTCCCGTTGATGGAGTTTCCGCCTTCCCTGGGGCAGCTTGGGGTCCGCGGGAGACGCAAGAATTACACACACACCTGTGGGGGAGTCGAGGCGCTTCCCGGGAACTCAGGGCGCACGGGTCGGGTCAGTCCGGGCTGGAACCAAGGCACTTTGCCTTGGTTCCCGCTGATGGAGTTTCCGCTCTTCCCTGGGGCAGCTTGGGGTCCGCGGAGACGCAAGAATTACACACACACCTGTGGGGGGAAGCCGAGGCGTTTCCCGGGAACTCAGGGCGCACGGGTCGGGTCAGTCCGGCTGGAACCAAGGCACTTTGCCTTGGTTCCCGCTGATGGAGTTTCCGCTCTTCCCTGGGGCAGCTGTGGGGGAGTCGAGGCGCTTCCCGGGAACTCAGGGCGCACGGGTCGGGGTCAGTCCGGGCTGGAACCAAGGCACTTTGCCTTGGTTCCCGTTGATGGAGTTTCCGCCTTCCCTGGGGCAGCTTGGGGTCCGCGGAGACGCAAGAATTACACACACACCTGTGGGGGGAGTCGAGGCGTTTCCCGGGAACTCAGGGCGCACGGGTCGGGGTCAGTCCGGCTGGAACCAAGGCACTTTGCCTTGGTTCCCGCTGATGGAGTTTCCGCTCTTCCCTGGGGCAGCTTGGGGTCCGCGGAGACGCAAGAATTACACACACACCTGTGGGGGGAGTCGAGGCGCTTCCCGGGAACTCAGGGCGCACGGGTCGGGTCAGTCCCGGCTGGAGCCAAGGCACTTTGCCTTGGTTCCCGTTGATGGAGTTTCCGCCTTCCCTGGGGCAGCTTGGGGTCCGCGGAGACGCAAGAATTACACACACACCTGTGGGGGAGTCGAGGCGCTTCCCGGGAACTCAGGGCGCAGGGGTCGGGGTCAGTCCGGCTGGAACCAAGGCACTTTGCCTTGGTTCCCGTTGATGGAGTTTCCGCCTTCCCTTGGGGCAGCTGTGTGGGGGAGTCGAGGCGCTTCCCGGGAACTCAGGGCCACGGTGTCGGGGTCAGTCCGGGCTGGAGCCAAGGCACTTTGCCTTGGTTCCCGTTGATGGAGTTTCCGCCTTCCCTGGGGCAGCTGTGTGGGGAGTCGAGGCGCTTCCCCGGGAACTCAGGGCGCACGGGTCGGGGTCAGTCCGGGCTGGAACCAAGGCACTTTGCCTTGGTTCCCGCTGATGGAGTTTCCGCCTTCCCTGGGGCAGCTGTGGGGGAGTCGAGGCGCTTCCCGGGAACTCAGGGGCACATGGGTCGGGGTCAGTCCGGGCTGGAACCAAGGCACTTTGCCTTGGTTCCCGTTGATGGAGTTTCCGCCTTCCCTGGGGCAGCTTGGGGTCCGCGGAGACGCAAGAATTACACACACACCTGTGGGGGGAGTCGAGGCGCTTCCCGGGAACTCAGGGCGCACGGGTCGGGGTCAGTCCGGGGCTGGAGCCAAGGCACTTTGCCTTGGTTCCCGTTGATGGAGTTTCCGCCTTCCCCTGGGGCAGCTTGGGGTCCGCGGAGACGCAAGAATTACACACACACCTGTGGGGGGAGTCGAGGCGCTTCCCGGGAACTCAGGGCGCACGGGTCGGGGTCAGTCCGGGCTGGAACCAAGGCACTTTGCCTTGGTTCCCGTTGATGGAGTTTCCGCTCTTCCCTGGGGCAGCTTGGGGTCCGGCGGAGACGCAAGAATTACACACACACCTGTGGGGGAGTCGAGGCGCTTCCCCGGGAACTCAGGGCGCACGGGTCGGGGTCAGTCTGGGCTGGAACCAAGGCACTTTGCCTTGGTTCCCGCTGATGGAGTTTCCGCCTTCCCTGGGGCAGCTTGGGGTCCGCGGAGACGCAAGAATTACACACACACCTGTGGGGGAGTCGAGGCGCTTCCCGGGAACTCAGGGCGCACGGGTCGGGGTCAGTTCGGCTGGAGCCAAGGCACTTTGCCTTGGTTCCCGCTGATGGAGTTTCCGCCTTCCCTGGGGCAGCTGTGGGGGAGTCCGAGGCGCTTCCCGGAACTCAGGGCGCACGGGTCGGGGTCAGTCCGGGCGGGAGCCAAGGCACTTTGCCTTGGTTCCCGCTGGATGGAGCTTCCGCCTTCCCTGGGGCAGCTGTGGGGGAGTCGAGGCGCTTCCCGGGGAACTCAGGGCGCACGGGTCGGGGTCAGTCCGGGCTGGAACCAAGGCACTTTGCCTTGGTTCCCGTTGATGGAGTTTCCGCTCCTTCCCTGGGGCAGCTAGTGGGGGAGTCGAGGCGCTTCCCCGGGAACTCAGGGCGCACGGGTCGGGGTCAGTCCGGGCTGGAACCAAGGCACTTTGCCTTGGTTCCCGTTGATGGAGTTTCCGCCTTCCCTGGGGCAGCTTGGGGTCCACGGAGACGCAAGAATTACACACACACCTGTGGGGGAAGTCGAGGCGCTTCCCGGGGAACTCAGGGCGCACGGGTCGGGGTCAGTCTGGGCTGGAACCAAGGCACTTTGCCTTGGTTCCCGTTGATGGAGTTTCCGCCTTCCCTGGGGCAGCTGTGGGGGGAGTCGAGGCGCTTCCCGGGGAACTCAGGGCGCACGGGTCGGGTCAGTCCGGGCTGGAACCAAGGCACTTTGCCTTGGTTCCCGTTGATGGAGTTTCCGCCTTCCCTGGGGCAGCTTGGGGTCCGCGGAGACGCAAGAATTACACACACACCTGTGGGGGAGTCGAGGCGTTTCCCGGGAACTCAGGGCGCACGGGTCGGGGTCAGCCTGGCTGGAACCAAGGCACTTTGCCTTGGTTCCCGTTGATGGAGTTTCCGCCTTCCCCTGGGGCAGCTTGGGGTCCGCGGAGACGCAAGAATTACACACACACCTGTGGGGGAGTCGAGGCGTTTCCCGGGAACTCAGGGCGCACGGGTCGGGGTCAGTCCGGGCTGGAGCCAAGGCACTTTGCCTTGGTTCCCGTTGATGGAGTTTCCGCCTTCCCTGGGGCAGCTTGGGGTCCGCGGAGACGCAAGAATTACACACACACCTGTGGGGGAAGTCGAGGCGCTTCCCGGGAACTCAGGGCGCACGGGTCGGGTCAGTCCGGGCTGGAACCAAGGCACTTTGCCTTGGTTCCCGCTGATGGAGTTTCCGCCTCTTCCCTGGGGCAGCTGTGGGGGAGTCGAGGCGCTTCCCCGGGAACTCAGGGCGCACGGGTCGGGGTCAGTCCGGGCTGGAACCAAGGCACTTTGCCTTGGTTCCCGTTGATGGAGTTTCCGCCTTCCCTGGGGCAGCTTGGGGTCCGCGGAGACGCAAGAATTACACACACACCTGTGGGGGAGTCGAGGTGTTTCCCGGGAACTCAGGGCGCACGGGTCGGGGTCAGTCCTGGCTGGAACCAAGGCACTTTGCCTTGGTTCCCGCTGATGGAGCTTCCGCCTCTCCCTGGGGCAGCTTGGGGTCCGCGGAGACGCAAGAATTACACACACACCTGTGGGGGGAGTCGAGGCGCTTCCCGGGAACTCAGGGCGCACGGGTCGGGGTCAGTCCGGGCTGGAGCCAAGGCACTTTTGCCTTGGTTCCCGTTGATGGAGTTTCCGCTCTTCCCTGGGGCAGCTTGGGGTCCGCTGGAGACGCAAGAATTACACACACACCTGTGGGGGAGTCGAGGCGCTTCCCCGGGAACTCAGGGCGCAGGGTCGGGGTCAGTCCGGGCTGGAACCAAGGCACTTTGCCTTGGTTCCCGTTGATGGAGTTTCCGCTCTTCCCCTGGGGCAGCTGTGGGGGAGTCGAGGCGCTTCCCTGGAACTCAGGGCGCACGGTCGGGTCAGTCCGGGCTGGAGCCAAGGCACTTTGCCTTGGTTCCCGTTGATGGAGTTTCCGCCTTCCCTGGGGCAGCTGTGGGGGAGTCGAGGCGTTTCCCGGGAACTCAGGGCGCACGGGTCGGGGTCAGTCCGGGCTGGAACCAAGGCACTTTGCCTTGGTTCCCGCTGATGGAGTTTCCGCCTTCCCTGGGGCAGCTGTGGGGGAGTCGAGGCGCTTCCCGGGAACTCAGGGCGCACGGGTCGGGGTCAGTCCGGGCTGGAACCAAGGCACTTTGCCTTGGTTCCCGTTGATGGAGTTTCCGCCTTCCCTGGGGCCAGCTTGGGGTCCGCGGAGACGCAAGAATTACACACACACCTGTGGGGGGAGTCGAGGCGCTTCCCGGGAACTCAGGGCGCACGGGTCGGGGTCAGTCCTGGCTGGAACCAAGGCACTTTGCCTTGGTTCCCGTTGATGGAGTTTCCGCCTTCCCCTGGGGCAGCTTGGGGTCCGCGGAGACGCAAGAATTACACACACACCTGTGGGGGAGTCGAGGCGCTTCCCGGGAACTCAGGGCGCACGGGTCGGGTCAGTCCGGGCTGGAACCAAGGCACTTTGCCTTGGTTCCCGTTGATGGAGTTTCCGCCTTCCCTGGGGCAGCTTGGGGTCCGCGGAGACGCAAGAATTACACACACCTGTGGGGGAGTCGAGGCGCTTCCCCGGGAACTCAGGGCGCACGGGTCGGGTCAGTCCGGGCTGGAGCCAAGGCACTTTGCCTTGGTTCCCGCTGATGGAGTTTCCGCCTTCCCTGGGGCAGCTTGGGGTCCGCGGAGACGCAAGAATTACACACACACCTGTGGGGGAGTCGAGGCGTTTCCCGGGAACTCAGGGCGCACGGGTCGGGGTCAGCCGGGCTGGAACCAAGGCACTTTGCCTTGGTTCCCGTTGATGGAGTTTCCGCCTTCCCTGGGGCAGCTGTGGGGGAGTCGAGGCGCTTCCCGGGAACTCAGGGGCGCACGGGTCGGGGTCAGTCCGGGCGGGAGCCAAGGCACTTTGCCTTGGTTCCCGTTGATGGAGTTTCCGCCTTCCCTGGGGCAGCTGTGGGGGAGTCGAGGCGTTTCCCGGGAACTCAGGGGCGCACGGGTCGGGGTCAGTCCGGGCTGGAACCAAGGCACTTTGCCTTGGTTCCCGTTGATGGAGTTTCCGCTCTTCCCTGGGGCAGCTGTGGGGAGTCGAGGCGCTTCCCGGGAACTCAGGGCACAGTCGGGTCAGGTCCTGGCTGGAACCAAGGCACTTTGCCTTGGTTCCCGTGGATGGAGTTTCCGCTCTTCCCTGGGGCAGCTTGGGGTCCGCGGAGACGCAAGAATTACACACACACCTGTGGGGGAGTCGAGGCGTTTCCCGGGAACTCAGGGCGCACGGGTCGGGGTCAGTCCGGGCTGGAACCAAGGCACTTTGCCTTGGTTCCCGTTGATGGAGTTTCCGCCTTCCCTGGGGCAGCTTGGGGTCCGCGGAGACGCAAGAATTACACACACACCTGTGGGGGGAGTCGAGGCGCTTCCCGGGAACTCAGGGCGCACGGGTCGGGTCAGTCCGGGCTGGAGCCAAGGCACTTTGCCTTGGTTCCCGTTGATGGAGTTTCCGCCTTCCCTGGGGCAGCTGTGGGGAGTCGAGGCGCTTCCCGGGAACTCAGGGCGCACGGGTCGGGGTCAGTCCGGGCTGGAACCAAGGCACTTTGCCTTGGTTCCCGTTGATGGAGTTTCCGCCTTCCCTGGGGCAGCTTGGGGTCCGCGGAGACGCAAGAATTACACACACACCTGTGGGGGGGAGTCGAGGCGCTTCCCGGGAACTCAGGGCGCACGGGTCGGGGTCAGTCCGGGCTGGAACCAAGGCACTTTGCCTTGGTTCCCGCTGATGGAGTTTCCGCCTTCCCTTGGGGCAGCTTGGGGTCCGCGGAGACGCAAGAATTACACACACACCTGTGGGGGGAGTCGAGGCGTTTCCCGGGAACTCAGGGCGCACGGGTCGGGGTCAGCGGCTGGAGCCAAGGCACTTTGCCTTGGTTCCCGTTGATGGAGTTTCCGCTCTTCCCTGGGGCAGCTTGGGGTCCGCGGAGACGCAAGAATTACACACACACCTGTGGGGGAGTCGAGGCGCTTCCCGGGAACTCAGGGCGCACGGGTCGGGGTCAGCCTGGGCTGGAACCAAGGCACTTTGCCTTGGTTCCCGCTGATGGAGTTTCCGCCTTCCCTGGGGCAGCTGTGGGGAGTCGAGGCGCTTCCCGGGAACTCAGGGCGCACGGGTCGGGTCAGTCCGGGCTGGAACCAAGGCACTTTGCCTTGGTTCCCGTTGATGGAGTTTCCGCTCTTCCCTGGGGCAGCTTGGGGTCCGCGGAGACGCAAGAATTACACACACACCTGTGGGGGAGTCGAGGCGTTTCCCGGGAACTCAGGGCGCACGGGTCGGGGTCAGTCCGGGCTGGAACCAAGGCACTTTGCCTTGGTTCCCGTTGATGGAGTTTCCGCTCTTCCCTGGGGCAGCTTGGGGTCCGCGGAGACGCAAGAATTACACACACACCTGTGGGGGAGTCGAGGCGCTTCCCCGGGAACTCAGGGCGCACGGGTCGGGGTCAGTCTCGGCTGGAGCCAAGGGCACTTTGCCTTGGGTTCCCGTTGATGGAGTTTCCGCTCTTCCCTGGGGCAGCTTGGGGTCCGCGGAGACGCAAGAATTACACACACACCTGTGGGGGGGAGTCGAGGCGCTTCCCCGGGGAACTCAGGGCGCACGGGTCGGGTCAGTCCGGGCTGGAACCAAGGCACTTTGCCTTGGTTCCCGCTGATGGAGTTTCCGCCTTCCCTGGGGCAGCTGTGTGGGGGAGTCGAGGCGCTTCCCGGGAACTCAGGGCGCACGGGTCGGGGTCAGTCCGGGCTGGAGCCAAGGCACTTTGCCTTGGTTCCCGTTGATGGAGTTTCCGCCTTCCCTGGGGCAGCTGTGGGGGAGTCGAGGCGTTTCCCGGGAACTCAGGGCGCACGGGTCGGGGTCAGTCTGGGCTGGAACCAAGGCACTTTGCCTTGGTTCCCGTTGATGGAGTTTCCGCTCTTCCCTGGGGCAGCTGTGGGGGGAGTCGAGGCGCTCCCCCGGGAACTCAGGGCACACGGGTCGGGGTCAGTCCGGGCTGGAACCAAGGCACTTTGCCTTGGTTCCCTGTGATGGAGTTTCCGCCTTCCCTGGGGCAGCTTGGGGTCCGCGGAGACGCAAGAATTACACACACACCTGTGGGGGGGAGTCGAGGCGCTTCCCGGGAACTCAGGGCGCACGGGTCGGGGTCAGTCCAGGCTGGAACCAAGGCACTTTGCCTTGGTTCCCGTTGATGGAGTTTCCGCCTTCCCTGGGGCAGCTTGGGGTCCGCGGAGACGCAAGAATTACACACACACCTGTGGGGGAGTCGAGGCGCTTCCCGGGAACTCAGGGCGCACGGGTCGGGGTCAGTCCGGGCTGGAACCAAGGCACTTTGCCTTGGTTCCCGTTGATGGAGTTTCCGCCTTCCCTGGGGCAGCTTGGGGTCCGCGGAGACGCAAGAATTACACACACACCTGTGGGGGAGTCGAGGCGCTTCCCCGGAACTCAGGGCGCACGGGTCGGGGTCAATCCGGGCTGGAACCAAGGCACTTTGCCTTGGTTCCCGTTGATGGAGTTTCCGCCTTCCCTGGGGCAGCTTGGGGTCCGCCGGAGACGCAAGAATTACACACACACCTGTGGGGGAGTCGAGGCGCTTCCCGGGAACTCAGGGTGCACGGGTCGGGGTCAGTCCGGGCTGGAACCAAGGCACTTTGCCTTGGTTCCCGTTGATGGAGTTTCCGCCTTCCCTGGGGCAGCTGTGGGGGAGTCGAGGCGTTCCCTGGAACTCAGGGCGCACGGGTCGGGTCAGTCCGGCTGGAACCAAGGCACTTTGCCTTGGTTCCCGTGATGGAGTTTCCGCCTTCCCTGGGGCAGCTTGTGGGGAGTCGAGGCGTTTCCCGGGAACTCAGGGCGCACGGGTCGGGGTCAGTCCGGCTGGAACCAAGGCACTTTGCCTTGGTTCCCGTTGATGGAGTTTCCGCTCTTCCCTGGGGCAGCTGTGGGGGAGTCGAGGCGCTTCCCGGGAACTCAGGGCGCACGGGTCGGGTCAGTCCGGGCTGGAACCAAGGCACTTTGCCTTGGTTCCCGTTGATGGAGTTTCCGCTCTTCCCTTGGGGCAGCTTGGGGTCCGCGGAGACGCAAGAATTACACACACACCCTGTGGGGGGGAGTCGAGGCGCTTCCCCGGGGAACTCAGGGCACACGGGTCGGGGTCAGTCCGGCTGGAACCAAGGCACTTTGCCTTGGTTCCCGTTGATGGAGTTTCCGCCTTCCCTGGGGCAGCTTGGGGTCCGCGGAGACGCAAGAATTACACACACACCTGTGGGGGAGTCGAGGCGCTTCCCGGGAACTCAGGGCGCACGGGTCGGGGTCAGTCCGGGCTGGAACCAAGGCACTTTGGCTCTGGTTCCCGTTGATGGAGTTTCCGCCTTCCCTGGGGCAGCTTGGGGTCCGCGGAGACGCAAGAATTGCACACACACCTGTGGGGAGTCGAGGCGCTTTCCCGGGAACTCAGGGCGCACGGGTCGGGGTCAGTCCGGGCTGGAACCAAGGCACTTTGCCTTGGTTCCCGTTGATGGAGTTTCCGCTCTTCCCTGGGGCAGCTTGGGGTCCGCGGAGACGCAAGAATTACACACACACCTGTGGGGGAGTCGAGGCGCTTCCCCGGGAACTCAGGGCGCACGGGTCGGGGTCAGTCCGGGCTGGAACCAAGGCACTTTTGCCTTGGTTCCCGTTGATGGAGTTTCCGCCTTCCCTGGGGCAGCTGTGGGGAGTCGAGGCGCTTCCCGGGAACTCAGGGCCCGCGGGTCGGGGTCAGTCCGGGCTGGAACCAAGGCACTTTGCCTTGGTTCCCGTTGATGGAGTTTCCGCCTTCCCTGGGGCAGCTTGGGGTCCGCGGAGACGCAAGAATTACACACACACCTGTGGGGGGAGTCGAGGTGTTTCCCGGGAACTCAGGGCGCACGGGTCGGGGTCAGTCCAGGCTGGAACCAAGGCACTTTGCCTTGGTTCCCGTTGATGGAGTTTCCGCCTTCCCTGGGGCAGCTGTGGGGGAGTCGAGGCGCTTCCCCGGGAACTCAGGGCGCACGGGTCGGGGTCAGCTGGCTGGAACCAAGGCACTTTGCCTTGGTTCCCGTTGATGGAGTTTCCGCCTTCCCTGGGGCAGCTTGGGGTCCGCGGAGACGCAAGAATTACACACACACCTGTGGGGGGAGTCGAGGCGTTTCCCGGGAACTCAGGGCGCACGGGTCGGGGTCAGTCCCGGCTGGAACCAAGGCACTTTGCCTTGGTTCCCGTTGATGGAGTTTCCGCTCTTCCCTGGGGCAGCTTGGGGTCCGCTGGAGACGCAAGAATTACACACACACTGTGGGGGAGTCGAGGCGCTTCCCGGGAACTCAGGGCGCACGGGTCGGGGTCAGTCCGGGCTGGAGCCAAGGCACTTTGCCTTGGTTCCCGCTTGATGGAGTTTCCGCCTTCCCCTGGGGCAGCTTGGGGTCCGCGGAGACGCAAGAATTACACACACACCTGTGGGGAAGTCGAGGCGCTTTCCCGGGAACTCAGGGCGCACGGGTCGGGGTCAGTCCGGGCTGGAACCAAGGCACTTTGCCTTGGTTCCCGTTGATGGAGTTTCCGCCTTCCCTGGGGCAGCTGTGGGGGAGTCGAGGCGTTTCCCGGGAACTCAGGGCGCACGGGTCGGGGTCAGTCCTGGGCTGGAACCAAGGCACTTTGCCTTGGTTCCCGTTGATGGAGTTTCCGCCTCTTCCCTGGGGCAGCTTGGGGTCCGCGGAGACGCAAGAATTACACACACACCTGTGGGGGAGTCGAGGCGTTTCCCCGGGAACTCAGGGCGCACGGGTCGGGGTCAGTCCGGGCTGGAACCAAGGCACTTTGCCTTGGTTCCCGCTGATGGAGTTTCCGCCTCTTCCCTGGGGCAGCTGTGGGGGAGTCGAGGCGCTTCCCGGGAACTCAGGGCGCACGGGTCGGGGTCAGTCCGGGCTGGAGCCAAGGCACTTTGCCTTGGTTCCCGTTGATGGAGTTTCCGCCTTCCCTGGGGCAGCTGTGGGGGGGAGTCGAGGCGCTTCCCCGGGAACTCAGGGCGCACGGGTCGGGGTCAGTCTGGGCTGGAACCAAGGCACTTTGCCTTGGTTCCCGTTGATGGAGTTTCCGCTCTTCCCTGGGGCAGCTGTGGGGAGTCGAGGCGCTTCCCCGGGAACTCAGGGCGCACTGGGTCGGGGTCAGTCTGGTGGAACCAAGGCACTTTGCCTTGGTTCCCGTTGATGGAGTTTCCGCCTTCCCTGGGGCAGCTTGGGGTCCGCGGAGACGCAAGAATTACACACACACCTGTGGGGGAGTCGAGGCGTTTCCCCGGGAACTCAGGGGGCACGGGTCGGGGTCAGTCCGGGCTGGAACCAAGGCACTTTGCCTTGGTTCCCGCTGATGGAGTTTCCGCCTTCCCTGGGGCAGCTTGGGGTCCGCGGAGACGCAAGAATTACACACACACCTGTGGGGGAGTCGAGGCGCTTCCCGGGAACTCAGGGCGCACGGGTCGGGGTCAGTCCGGGCTGGAGCCAAGGCACTTTGCCTTGGTTCCCGTTGATGGAGTTTCCGCTCTTCCCTGGGGCAGCTTGGGGTCCGCGGAGACGCAAGAATTACACACACACCTGTGGGGGAGTCGAGGCGTTTCCCGGGAACTCAGGGCGCACGGGTCGGGGTCAGTCCGGGCTGGAACCAAGGCACTTTGCCTTGGTTCCCGTTGATGGAGTTTCCGCCTTCCCTGGGGCAGCTGTGTGGGGAGTCGAGGCGCTTCCCTGGAACTCAGGGCGCACGGGTCGGGGTCAGTCCGGGCGGGGGCCAAGGCACTTTGCCTTGGTTCCCGTTGATGGAGTTTCCGCCTTCCCTGGGGCAGCTGTGGGGGAGTCGAGGCGTTTCCCGGGAACTCAGGGCGCACGGGTCGGGGTCAGTCCGGGCTGGAACCAAGGCACTTTGCCTTGGTTCCCGTTGATGGAGTTTCCGCTCTTCCCTGGGGCAGCTGTGGGGGGAGTCGAGGCGCTTCCCGGGAACTCAGGGCACACGGGTCGGGGTCAGTCCGGGCTGGAACCAAGGCACTTTGCCTTGGTTCCCGCTTGATGGAGTTTCCGCTCTTCCCCTGGGGCAGCTTGGGGTCCGCGGAGACGCAAGAATTACACACACACCTGTGGGGGGAGTCGAGGCGTTTCCCCGGGAACTCAGGGCGCACGGGTCGGGGTCAGTCCAGGCTGGAACCAAGGCACTTTGCCTTGGTTCCCGTTGATGGAGTTTCCGCCTTCCCTGGGGCAGCTTGGGGTCCGCGGAGACGCAAGAATTACACACACACCTGTGGGGGAGTCGAGGCGCTTCCCGGGAACTCAGGGCGCACGGGTCGGGGTCAGTCCAGGGCTGGAACCAAGGCACTTTGCCTTGGTTCCCGCTGATGGAGTTTCCGCTCTTCCCTGGGGCAGCTTGGGGTCCGCGGAGACGCAAGAATTACACACACACCTGTGGGGGAGTCGAGGCGCTTCCCGGGAACTCAGGGCGCACGGGTCGGGTCAGCTGGGGCTGGAACCAAGGCACTTTGCCTTGGTTCCCGTTGATGGAGTTTCCGCCTTCCCTGGGGCAGCTTGGGGTCCGCGGAGACGCAAGAATTACACACACACCTGTGGGGGGAGTCGAGGCGCTTCCCGGGAACTCAGGGCGCACGGGTCGGGTCAGTCCGGCTGGAACCAAGGCACTTTGCCTTGGTTCCCGTTGATGGAGTTTCCGCCTTCCCTGGGGCAGCTGTGGGGGAGTCGAGGCGTTTCCCGGGAACTCAGGGCGCACGGGTCGGGGTCAGTCCGGGCTGGAACCAAGGCACTTTGCCTTGGTTCCCGTTGGATGGAGTTTCCGCTCTTCCCTGGGGCAGCTTGGGGTCCGCGGAGACGCAAGAATTACACACACACCTGTGGGGGGAGTCGAGGCGTTTCCCGGGAACTCAGGGGGGCACGGGTCGGGGTCAGTCCGGGCTGGAACCAAGGCACTTTGCCTTGGTTCCCGTTGATGGAGTTTCCGCCTTCCCTGGGGCAGCTGTGTGGGGAGTCGAGGCGCTTCCCTGGAACTCAGGGCGCACGGGTCGGGGTCAGTCGGGCTGGGAGCCAAGGCACTTTGCCTTGGTTCCCGCTGATGGAGTTTCCGCCTTCCCTGGGGCAGCAAATCACACACCTGTGGGGGAGTCGAGGCGCTTTCCCGGGAACTCAGGGCGCACGGGTCGGGGTCAGTCCGGGCTGGAACCAAGGCACTTTGCCTTGGTTCCCGTTGATGGAGTTTCCGCTCTTCCCTGGGGCAGCTTGGGGTCCGCGGAGACGCAAGAATTACACACACACCTGTGGGGGAGTCGAGGCGTTTCCCCGGGAACTCAGGGCGCACGGGTCGGGGTCAGTCCGGGCTGGAACCAAGGCACTTTGCCTTGGTTCCCGCTGATGGAGTTTCCGCCTTCCCTGGGGCAGCTTGGGGTCCGCGGAGACGCAAGAATTACACACACACCTGTGGGGAGTCGAGGCGCTTTCCCGGGAACTCAGGGCGCACGGGTCGGGGTCAGTCCGGGCTGGAGCCAAGGCACTTTGCCTTGGTTCCCGTTGATGGAGTTTCCGCCTTCCCTGGGGCAGCTGTGGGGGGAGTCGAGGCGCTTCCCGGGAACTCAGGGCGCACGGGTCGGGGTCAGTCTGGGCTGGAACCAAGGCACTTTGCCTTGGTTCCCGTTGATGGAGTTTCCGCCTTCCCCTGGGGCAGCTTGGGGTCCGCGGGACGCAAGAATTACACACACACCTGTGGGGGAGTCGAGGCGCTTCCCGGGGGAACTCAGGGCGCACGGGTCGGGGTCAGTCCCGGCTGGAACCAAGGCACTTTGCCTTGGTTCCCGTTGATGGAGTTTCCGCCTTCCCTGGGGCAGCTTGGGGTCCGCGGAGACGCAAGAATTACACACACACCTGTGGGGGAGTCGAGGCGTTTCCCGGGAACTCAGGGCGCACGGGTCGGGGTCAGTCCGGGCTGGAACCAAGGCACTTTGCCTTGGTTCCCGTTGATGGAGTTTCCGCCTTCCCTGGGGCAGCTTGGGGTCCGCGGAGATGCAAGAATTACACACACACCTGTGGGGGAAGTCGAGGCGCTTTCCCGGGAACTCAGGGCGCACGGGTCGGGGTCAGTCCTGGGCTGGAACCAAGGCACTTTGCCTTGGTTCCCGTTGATGGAGTTTCCGCCTTCCCTGGGGCAGCTGTGGGGGGAGTCGAGGCGTTTCCCGGGAACTCAGGGCGCACGGGTCGGGGTCAGTCTGGGCTGGAACCAAGGCACTTTGCCTTGGTTCCCGTTGATGGAGTTTCCGCTCTTCCCTGGGGCAGCTTGGGGTCCGCGGAGATGCAAGAATTACACACACACCTGTGGGGGAGTCGAGGTGTTTCCCGGGAACTCAGGGCGCACGGGTCGGGGTCAGTCCGGCTGGAACCAAGGCACTTTGCCTTGGTTCCCGTTGATGGAGTTTCCGCCTTCCCTGGGGCAGCTTGGGGTCCGCGGAGACGCAAGAATTACACACACACCTGTGGGGGGGAGTCGAGGCGCTTCCCGGGAACTCAGGGCGCATGGGTCGGGGTCAGTCCCGGCTGGAGCCAAGGCACTTTGGCTTGGTTCCCGTTGATGGAGTTTCCGCTCTTCCCTGGGGCAGCTTGGGGTCCGCGGAGACGCAAGAATTACACACACACCTGTGGGGGGAGTCGAGGCGCTTCCCCGGGAACTCAGGGCGCAGGGGTCGGGGTCAGTCCGGGCTGGAACCAAGGCACTTTGCCTTGGTTCCCGTTGATGGAGTTTCCGCCTTCCCTGGGGCAGCTGTGGGGAGTCGAGGCGTTTCCCTGGGGAACTCAGGGCGCACGGGTCGGGGTCAGTCCGGGCTGGAGCCAAGGCACTTTGCCTTGGTTCCCGTTGATGGAGTTTCCGCCTTCCCTGGGGCAGCTGTGGGGGAGTCGAGGCGTTTCCCGGGAACTCAGGGCGCACGGGTCGGGGTCAGTCCGGGCTGGAAACCAAGGCAGTTTGCCTTGGTTCCCGTTGATGGAGTTTCCGCTCTTCCCTGGGGCAGCTGTGGGGGAGTCGAGGCGCCTCCCGGGAACTCAGGGCACATGGGTCGGGGTCAGTCCGGCTGGAACCAAGGCACTTTGCCTTGGTTCCCGTTGATGGAGTTTCCGCCTTCCCTGGGGCAGCTTGGGGTCCGCGGAGACGCAAGAATTACACACACACACCTGTGGGGGAGTCGAGGCGCTTCCCCGGGAACTCAGGGCACACGGGTCGGGTCAGTCCAGGCTGGAACCAAGGCACTTTGTACTGGTTCCCGTTGATGGAGTTTCCGCTCTTCCCTGGGGCAGCTTGGGGTCCGCGGAGACGCAAGAATTACACACACACCTGTGGGGGAGTCGAGGCGCTTCCCGGGAACTCAGGGCGCACGGGTCGGGGTCAGTCCGGGCTGGAACCAAGGCACTTTGCCCTGGTTCCCGTTGATGGAGTTTCCGCCTTCCCTCGGGCAGCTTGGGGTCCGCGGAGACGCAAGAATTACACACACACCTGTGGGGGGAGTCGGGGCGCTTCCCGGGAACTCAGGGCGCACGGGTCGGGTCAATCTGGGCTGGAGCCAAGGCACTTTTCCTTGGTTCCCGTTGATGGAGTTTCCGCTCTTCCCTGGGGCAGCTTGGGGTCCGCGGAGACGCAAGAATTACACACACACCTGTGGGGGAGTCGAGGCATTTCCCGGGAACTCAGGGTGCACGGGTCGGGGTCAGTCCGGGCTGGAACCAAGGCACTTTGCCTTGGTTCCCGTTGATGGAGTTTCCGCCTCTTCCCTGGGGCAGCTGTGTGGGGAGTCGAGGCTTTTCCCTGGAACTCAGGGCGCACGGGTCGGGTCAGTCCGGGCGGGAGCCAAGGCACTTTGCCTTGGTTCCCGTTGATGGAGTTTCCGCCTTCCCTGGGGCAGCTGTGGGGAGTCGGAGGCGTTTCCCGGGGAACTCAGGGCGCACGGGTCGGGGTCAGTCCGGGCTGGAACCAAGGCACTTTGCCTTGGTTCCCGTTGATGGAGTTTCCGCTCTTCCCTGGGGCAGCTGTGGGGGAGTCGAGGCGCCTCCCGGGAACTCAGGGCACATGGGTCGGGGTCAGTCCGGGCTGGAACCAAGGCACTTTGCCTTGGTTCCCGTCGATGGAGTTTCCGCTCTTCCCTTGGGCAGCTTGGGGTCCGCGGAGACGCAAGAATTACACACACACCTGTGGGGGAGTCGAGGCGCTTCCCCGGGAACTCAGGGCGCACGGGTCGGGGTCAGTCCAGGCTGGAACCAAGGCACTTTGCCTTGGTTCCCGTTGATGGAGTTTCCGCTCTTCCCTGGGGCAGCTTGGGGTCCGCGGAGACGCAAGAATTACACACACACCTGTGGGGGAGTCGAGGCGTTTCCCGGGGAACTCAGGGCGCACGGGTCGGGTCAATCCAGGCTGGAACCAAGGCACTTTGTCTTGGTTCCCGTTGATGGAGTTTCCGCCTTCCCTGGGGCAGCTTGGGGTCCGCGGAGACGCAAGAATTGCACACACACCTGTGGGGGAGTCGAGGCGCTTCCCGGGAACTCAGGGCGCACGGGTCGGGTCAGTCCGGGCTGGAACCAAGGCACTTTGCCTTGGTTCCCGTTGATGGAGTTTCCGCTCTTCCCTGGGGCAGCTTGGGGTCCGCGGAGACGCAAGAATTACACACACACCTGTGGGGGAGTCGAGGCGCTTCCCCGGGAACTCAGGGCGCACGGGGTCGGGGTCAGTCCGGGCTGGAACCAAGGCACTTTGCCTTGGTTCCCGTTGATGGAGTTTCCGCCTTCCCTGGGGCAGCTGTGGGGAGTCGAGGCGTTTCCCCGGGAACTCAGGGCGCATGGGTCGGGGTCAGTCTGGCTGGAACCAAGGCACTTTGCCTTGGTTCCCGTTGATGGAGTTTCCGCCTCTCCCCTGGGGCAGCTTGGGGTCCGCGGAGACGCAAGAATTACACACACACCTGTGGGGGGAGTCGAGGCGTTTCCCCGGGAACTCAGGGGCACGGGTCGGGTCAGTCCAGGCTGGAACCAAGGCACTTTGCCTTGGTTCCCGCTTGATGGAGTTTCCGCCTTCCCTGGGGCAGCTGTGGGGGAGTCGAGGCGCTTCCCGGGAACTCAGGGCGCACGGGTCGGGGTCAGCCGGGCTGGAACCAAGGCACTTTGCCTTGGTTCCCGTTGATGGAGTTTCCGCCTCTTCCCTGGGGCAGCTTGGGGTCCGCGGAGATGCAAGAATTACACACACACCTGTGGGGGAGTCGAGGCGTTTCCCCGGGAACTCAGGGCGCACGGGTCGGGGTCAGTCCGGGCTGGAACCAAGGCACTTTGCCTTGGTTCCCGTTGATGGAGTTTCCGCTCTTCCCTGGGGCAGCTTGGGGTCCGCGGAGACGCAAGAATTACACACACACCTGTGGGGGAGTCGAGGCGTTTCCCGGGAACTCAGGGCGCATGGGTCGGGGTCAGTCCGGGCTGGAGCCAAGGCACTTTGCCTTGGTTCCCGTTGATGGAGTTTCCGCCTTCCCTGGGGCAGCTTGGGGTCCGCGGAGACGCAAGAATTACACACACACCTGTGGTGGGGGAGTCGGGGCGCCCGGGAACTCAGGGCGCACGGGGTCGGGGGTCAGTCCGGGCTGGAACCAAGGCACTTTGCCTTGGTTCCCGCTGATGGAGTTTCCGCCTTCCCTGGGGCAGCTGTGGGGGAGTTGAGGCATTTCCCGGGAACTCAGGGCGCACGGGTCGGGGTCAGTCTGGGCTGGAACCAAGGCACTTTGCCTTGGTTCCTGTTGATGGAGTTTCCGCCTTCCCCTGGGGCAGCTTGGGGTCCGCGGAGACGCAAGAATTACACACACCCCTGTGGGGGAAGTCGAGGCGCTTCCCCGGGAACTCAGGGCGCACGGGTCGGGGTCAGTCCGGGCTGGAACCAAGGCACTTTGCCTTGGTTCCCGTTGATGGAGTTTCCGCTCTTCCCTGGGGCAGCTGTGTGGGGGAGTCGAGGCGCTTTCCCTGGAACTCAGGGCGCACGGGTCGGGTCAGTCCGGGCTGGAGCCAAGGCACTTTGCCTTGGTTCCCGTTGATGGAGTTTCCGCTCTTCCCTGGGGCAGCTGTGGGGGGAGTCGAGGCGCTTTCCCCGGGAACTCAGGGCGCACGGGTCGGGGTCAGTCCGGGCTGGAACCAAGGCACTTTGCCTTGGTTCCCGTTGATGGAGTTTCCGCTCTTCCCTGGGGCAGCTGTGGGGGGGAGTCGAGGCGCTTCCCGGGAACTCAGGGCACATGGGTCGGGTCAGTCCGGGCTGGAACCAAGGCACTTTGCCTTGGTTCCCGTTGATGGAGTTTCCGCTCTTCCCTGGGGCAGCTTGGGGTCCGCGGAGACGCAAGAATTACACACACACCTGTGGGGGGGAGTCGAGGCGTTTCCCCGGGAACTCAGGGCGCACGGGTCGGGGTCAGTCCAGGCTGGAACCAAGGCACTTTGCCTTGGTTCCCGTTGATGGAGTTTCCGCTCTTCCCTGGGGCAGCTTGGGGTCCGCGGAGACGCAAGAATTCACACACACCTGTGGGGGAGTCGAGGCGCTTCCCCGGGAACTCAGGGCGCACGGGTCGGGGTCAGTCCGGGCTGGAACCAAGGCACTTTGCCTTGGTTCCCGCTTGATGGAGTTTCCGCCTTCCCTGGGGCAGCTTGGGGTCCGCGGAGACGCAAGAATTACACACACACCTGTGGGGGAGTCGGGGCGTTTCCCGGGAACTCAGGGCGTCACGGGTCGGGTCAGTCCGGGCTGGAGCCAAGGCACTTTGCCTTGGTTCCCGTTGATGGAGTTTCCGCCTTCCCCTGGGGCAGCTTGGGGTCCGCGGAGACGCAAGAATTACACACACACCTGGGGGGGGAGTCGAGGCGTTTCCGGGGAACTCAGGGCGCACGGGTCGGGGGGGTCAGTCCGGCTGGAACCAAGGCACTTTGCCTTGGTTCCCGCTGATGGAGTTTCCGCCTTCCCTGGGGCAGCTGTGTGGGGGAGTCGAGGCGCTTTCCCCGGGAACTCAGGGCGCACGGGTCGGGTCAGTCAGTCGGGCGGGAGCCAAGGCACTTTGCCTTGGTTCCCGCTGATGGAGTTTCCGCTCTTCCCTGGGGCAGCTGTGGG
>JAJIBD010021379.1:0-14398 GCA_021461705.1 Cryptotis parvus | reverse complement strand
ATGGGTCGAGGGGTCAATCCGGGCTGGAGCCAAGGCACTTTGCCTTGGTTCCCAGTTGATGGAGTTTCCGCCTTCCCTGGGGCAGCTTGGGGTCCGCTGGAGATGCAAGAATTACACACACACCTGTGGGGGGAAGCCGAGGCGCTTCCCCGGGAACTCAGGGCACGGGTCGGGGTCAGTCCTGGGCTGGAACCAAGGCACTTTGCCTTGGTTCCCGCTGATGGAGTTTCCGCCTTCCCTGGGGCAGCTGTGGGGGAGTCGAGGCGCTTTCCCGGGGGAACTCAGGGTGCACGGGTCGGGGTCAGTCTGGCTTGGAACCGAAGGCACTTTTGCCTTGGTTCCCGCTGATGGAGTTTCCCCTCTCTTCCCTGGGGCAGCTTGGGGTCCGCGGAGACGCAAGAATTACACACACACCCGTGGGGGGGAGTCGAGGTGTTTCCCGGAACTCAGGGCGCACGGGTCGGGTCAGTCCGGGCTGGACCAAGGCACTTTGCCTTGGTTCCCGTTGATGGAGTTTCCGCCTCTTCCCTGGGGCAGCTTGGGGGTCCGCTGGAGACGCAAGAATTACACACACACCCTGTGGGGGGAGTCGAGGCGTTTCCCGGAACTCAGGGCGCATGGGTCGGGGGTCAGTCTCGGGCTGGAGCCAAGGCACTTTGGCTTGGTTCCCGTTGATGGAGTTTCCGCTCTTCCCTGGGGCAGCTTGGGGGTCCGCGGAGACGCAAGAATTACACACACACCTGTGGGGGAGTCGAGGCGCTTCCCGGGAACTCAGGGCGCAGGGGTCGGGTCAGTCCGGCTGGAACCAAGGCACTTTGCCTTGGTTCCCGTTGATGGAGTTTCCGCTCTTCCCTGGGGCAGCTGTGTGGGGAGTCGAGGCGTTTCCCTGGAACTCAGGGCGCACGTGTCGGGGTCAGTCCGGGCTGGAGCCAAGGCACTTTGCCTTGGTTCCCGTTGAAGGGAGTTTCCGCCTCTTCCCTGGGGGCAGCTGTGGGGGGGAGTCGGAGGCATTTCCCGGGAACTCAGGGCCGCACGGGTCGGGGTCAGTCCGGGCTGGAACCAAGGCAGTTTGCCTTGGTTCCCGTTGATGGAGTTTCTGCTCTTCCCTGGGCAGCTGTGGGGGAGTCGAGGCGCCTCCCCGGGAACTCAGGGCACATGGGTCGGGTCAGTCCGGGCTGGAACCAAGGCACTTTGCCTTGGTTCCCTTGATGGAGTTTCCGCTCTTCCCCCTGGGGCAGCTTGGGGTCCGCGGAGACGCAAGAATTACACACACACCTGTGGGGAGTCGAGGCGCTTCCCGGGAACTCAGGGCACACGGATCGGGGTCAGTCCAGGCTGGAACCAAGGCACTTTGTACTGGTTCCCGTTGATGGAGTTTCCGCCTTCCCTGGGGCAGCTTGGGGTCCGCGGAGACGCAAGAATTACACACACACCTGTGGGGGAGTCGAGGCGTTTCCGGGAACTCAGGGCGCACGGGTCGGGGTCAGTCCGGGCTGGAAACCAAGGCACTTTGCCCTGGTTCCCGTTGATGGAGTTTCCGCTCTTCCCTCGGGCAGCTTGGGGTCCGGGCGGAGACGCAAGAATTACACACACACCTGTGGGGGATTCGAGGCGTTTCCCGGGAACTCAGGGCGCACGGGTCGGGGTCAATCTGGGCTGGAGCCAAGGCACTTTTCCTTGGTTCCCGTTGATGGAGTTTCCGCTCTTCCCTGGGGCAGCTTGGGGTCCGCGGAGGACGCAAGAATTACACACACACCTGTGGGGGAGTCGAGGCGTTTCCCGGGAACTCAGGGTGCACGGGTCGGGGTCAGTCGGGCTGGAACCAAGGCACTTTGCCTTGGTTCCCGTTGATGGAGTTTCCGCTCTTCCCTGGGGCAGCTGTGGGGGGAGTCGAGGCTTTCCCTGGAACTCAGGGCGCACGTGTCGGGTCAGTCCGGGCGGGAGCCAAGGCACTTTGCCTTGGTTCCCGTTGATGGAGTTTCCGCTCTTCCCTGGGGCAGCTCGTGGGGGAGTCTGAGGCGTTTCCCGGGAACTCAGGGCGCACGGGTCGGGGTCAGTCCGAGCTGGAACCAAGGCACTTTGCCTTGGTTCCCGTTGATGGAGTTTCCGCTCTTCCCTGGGCAGCTGTGGGGGGGAGTCGAGGCGTCTCCCGGGATCTCAGGGCACATGGGTCGGGGTCAGTCCGGCTGGAACCAAGGCACTTTGCCTTGGTTCCCGTCGATGGAGTTTCCGCTCTTCCCTTGGGCAGCTTGGGGTCCGCGGAGACGCAAGAATTACACACACAACCTGTGGGGGAGTCGAGGCGCTTCCCGGGAACTCAGGGCGCACGGGTCGGGGTCAGTCCAGGCTGGAAACCAAGGCACTTTGCCCTGGTTCCCGTTGATGGAGTTTCCGCCTTCCCTGGGGCAGCTTGGGGCCCGCGGAGACGCAAGAATTACACACACCCTGTGGGGGGGAGTCGAGGCGCTTCCCGGGGAACTCAGGGCGCACGGGTCGGGGTCAATCCAGGCTGGAACCAAGGCACTTTTGCCCTGGTTCCCGTTGATGGAGTTTCCGCCTTCCCTGGGGCAGCTTGGGGTCCGCGGAGACGCAAGAATTGCACACACACCTGTGGGGGAGTCGAGGCGCTTCCCCGGGAACACAGGGCGCACGGGTCGGGGTCAGTCCGGGCTGGAACCAAGGCACTTTGCCTTGGTTCCCGTTGATGGAGTTTCCGCTCTTCCCTGGGGCAGCTTGGGGTCCGCGGAGACGCAAAGAATTACACACACACCTGTGGGGGAGTCGAGGCGCTTCCCCGGGAACTCAGGGCGCAGGGGTCGGGGTCAGTCCGGGCTGGAACCAAGGCACTTTGCCTTGGTTCCCGTTGATGGAGTTTCCGCTCTTCCCTGGGGCAGCTGTGGGGGAGTCGAGGCATTTCCCCGGGAACTCAGGGCGCACGGGTCGGGGTCAAGTCCGGCTGGAACCAAGGCACTTTGCCTTGGTTCCCGTTGATGGAGTTTCCGCTCTTCCCTGGGGCAGCTTGGGGTCCGCCGGAGACGCAAGAATTACACACACACCTGTGGGGGAGTCGAGGCGTTTCCCGGGAACTCAGGGGCACGGGTCGGGTCAGTCCAGGCTGGAACCAAGGCACTTTGCCTTGGTTCCCGTTGATGGAGTTTCCGCCTTCCCTGGGGCAGCTGTGGGGGAGTCGAGGCGCTTCCCCTGGAACTCAGGGCGCACGGGTCGGGGTCAGTCCTGGCGGAGCCAAGGCACTTTGCCTTGGTTCCCGTTGATGGAGTTTCCGCCTTCCCTGGGGCAGCTTGGGGTCCGTGGAGATGCAAGAATTACAGACACACCTGTGGGGGGAGTCGAGGCGTTTCCCGGGAACTCAGGGCGCACGGGTCGGGGTCAGTTCCGGGCTGGAACCAAGGCACTTTGCCTTGGTTCCAGTTGATGGAGTTTCCGCTCTTCCCTGGGGCAGCTTGGGGTCCGCGGAGACGCAAGAATTACACACACACCTGTGGGGGGAGTCGAGGCGTTTCCCGGGAACTCAGGGCGCATGGGTCGGGGTCAGTCCGGGCTGGAGCCAAGGCACTTTGCCTTGGTTCCCGTTGATGGAGTTTCCGCCTTCCCTGGGGCAGCTTGGGGTCCGCGGAGACGCAAGAATTACACACACACCTGTGGGGAGTCGAGGCGCTTCCCGGGAACTCAGGGCGCAGGGGTCGGGGGTCAGTCTGGCTGGAACCAAGGCACTTTGCCTTGGTTCCCGTTGATGGAGTTTCCGCTCTTCCCTGGGGCAGCTGTGGGGGAGTCGAGGCGTTTCCCGGGAACTCAGGGCTCATGGGTCGGGGTCAGCCTGGGCTGGAACCAAGGCACTTTGCCTTGGTTCCCGTTGATGGAGTTTCCGCCTTCCCTGGGGCAGCTTGGGGTCCGCGGAGACGCAAGAATTACACACACCCCTGTGGGGGAGTCGAGGCGTTTCCCGGGAACTCAGGGCGCACGGGTCGGGGTCAGTCCGGGCTGGAACCAAGGCACTTTGCCTTGGTTCCCGTTGATGGAGTTTCCGCCTCTTCCCTGGGGCAGCTGTGGGGGAGTCGAGGCGCTTCCCCTGGAACTCAGGGCGCACGGGTCGGGTCAGTCCGGGCTGGAGCCAAGGCACTTTTGCCTTGGTTCCCGCTGATGGAGTTTCCGCCTTCCCTGGGGCAGCTGTGGGGGAGTCGAGGCATTTCCCCGGGAACTCAGGGCGCACGGGTCGGGGTCACGGCTGGAACCAAGGCAGTTTGCCTTGGTTCCCGTTGATGGAGTTTCCGCTCTTCCCTGGGGCAGCTGTGGGGGAGTCGAGGCGTCTCCCGGGAACTCAGGGCACATGGGTCGGGGTCAGTCCGGGCTGGAACCAAGGCACTTTGCCTTGGTTCCCTGTTGATGGAGTTTCCGCCTTCCCTGGGGCAGCTTGGGGTCCGCGGAGACGCAAGAATTACACACACACCTGTGGGGGAGTCGAGGCGCTTCCCGGGAACTCAGGGCACACGGGTCGGGGTCAGTCCAGGCTGGAACCAAGGCACTTTGCCCTGGTTCCCGTTGATGGAGTTTCCCGCTCTTCCCTGGGGCAGCTTGGGGTCCGCTGGAGACGCAAGAATTACACACACACCTGTGGGGGAGTCGAGGCGTTTCCCCGGGAACTCAGGGCGCACGGGTCGGGGTCAGTCCGGGCTGGAACCAAGGCACTTTGCCTTGGTTCCCGTTGATGGAGTTTCCGCCTTCCCTGGGGCAGCTTGGGGTCCGCGGAGACGCAAGAATTACACACACACCTGTGGGGGGAGTCGAGGCGCTTCCCGGGAACTCAGGGCGCACGGGTCGGGTCAATCTGGGCTGGAGCCAAGGCACTTTGCCTTGGTTCCCGTTGATGGAGTTTCCGCCTTCCCTGGGGCAGCTTGGGGTCCGCGGAGACGCAAGAATTACACACACACCTGTGGGGGGGAGTCGAGGCGTTTCCCGGGAACTCAGGGCGCACGGGTCGGGGTCAGTCCGGGCTGGAACCAAGGCACTTTGCCTTGGTTCCCGTTGATGGAGTTTCCGCCTTCCCTGGGGCAGCTGTGTGGGGAGTCGAGGCGTTTCCCTGGGAACTCAGGGGCGCACGGGTCGGGTCAGTCCGGGCGGGAGCCAAGGCACTTTGCCTTGGTTCCCGTTGATGGAGTTTCCGCCTTCCCTGGGGCAGCTGTGGGGGAGTCGAGGCGTTTCCCGGGAACTCAGGGCGCACGGGTCGGGGTCAGTCCGGGCTGGAACCAAGGCAGTTTGCCTTGGTTCCCGTTGATGGAGTTTCTGCTCTTCCCTGGGGCAGCTGTGGGGGGAGTCGAGGCGCCTCCCGGGAACTCAGGGCACATGGGTCGGGGTCAGTCCGGGCTGGAACCAAGGCACTTTGCCTTGGTTCCCGTCGATGGAGTTTCCGCCTTCCCTTGGGCAGCTTGGGGTCCGCGGGAGACGCAAGAATTACACACACACCTGTGGGGGAGTCGAGGCGTTTCCCCGGGAACTCAGGGCGCACGGGTCGGGGTCAGTCCAGGCTGGAACCAAGGCACTTTGCCTTGGTTCCCGTTGATGGAGTTTCCGCCTTCCCTGGGGCAGCTTGGGGCCCGCGGAGACGCAAGAATTACACACACACCTGTGGGGGAGTCGAGGCGTTTCCCCGGGAACTCAGGGCGCACGGGTCGGGGTCAATTTGGGCTGGAACCAAGGCACTTTGCCTTGGTTCCCGTTGATGGAGTTTCCGCCTTCCCTGGGGCAGCTTGGGGTCCGCTGGAGACGCAAGAATTGCACACACACCTGTGGGGGAGTCGAGGCGCTTCCCGGGAACTCAGGGCGCACGGGTCGGGTCAGTCCGGCTGGAACCAAGGCACTTTGCCTTGGTTCCCGCTGATGGAGTTTCCGCCTTCCCTGGGGCAGCTTGGGGTCCGCGGAGACGCAAGAATTACACACACACCTGTGGGGGAGTCGAGGCTTTCCCCGGGAACTCAGGGCGCAGGGGTCGGGGTCAGTCCGGCTGGAACCAAGGCACTTTGCCTTGGTTCCCGTTGATGGAGTTTCCGCCTTCCCTGGGGCAGCTGTGGGGGAGTCGAGGCGCTTCCCCGGGGAACCCAGGGCGCACGGGTCGGTGTCAGTCCGGCTGGAACCAAGGCACTTTGCCTTGGTTCCCGTTGATGGAGTTTCCGCCTTCCCTGGGGCAGCTTGGGGTCCGCGGAGACGCAAGAATTACACACACACCTGTGGGGGGAGTCGAGGCGTTTCCCGGGAACTCAGGGCGCACGGGTCGGGGTCAGTCCAGGCTGGAACCAAGGCACTTTGCCTTGGTTCCCGCTGATGGAGTTTCCGCCTTCCCTGGGGCAGCTGTGGGGGAGTCGAGGCGCTTCCCTGGAACTCAGGGCGCACGGGTCGGGGTCCGCGGCTGGAGCCAAGGCACTTTGCCTTGGTTCCCGTTGGATGGAGTTTCCGCCTTCCCTGGGGCAGCTGTGGGGGGAGTCGAGGCGCTTCCCGGGAACTCAGGGCGCACGGGTCGGGTCAGTCCGGCTGGAACCAAGGCACTTTGCCTTGGTTCCCGTTGATGGAGTTTCCGCCTTCCCTGGGGCAGCTTGGGGTCCGCGGAGACGCAAGAATTACACACACACCTGTGGGGGAGTCGAGGCGCTTCCCCGGGAACTCAGGGCGCACGGGTCGGGTCAGTCCGGGCTGGAGCCAAGGCACTTTGCCTTGGTTCCCGCTGATGGAGTTTCCGCCTTCCCTGGGGCAGCTTGGGGTCCGCGGAGACGCAAGAATTACACACACACCTGTGGGGGGGAGTCGAGGCGCTTCCCCGGGAACTCAGGGCGCACGGGTCGGGGTCAGTCTGGGCTGGAACCAAGGCACTTTGCCTTGGTTCCCGCTGATGGAGTTTCCGCCTTCCCTGGGGCAGCTGTGGGGGAGTCGAGGCGCTTCCCGGGAACTCAGGGCGCACGGGTCGGGGTCAGTCCGGGCTGGAACCAAGGCACTTTGCCTTGGTTCCCGTTGATGGAGTTTCCGCCTTCCCTGGGGCAGCTTGGGGTCCACGGAGACGCAAGAATTACACACACACCTGTGGGGGAAGCCGAGGCGCTTCCCGGGAACTCAGGGCGCACGGGTCGGGGTCACTCGGCTGGAACCAAGGCACTTTGCCTTGGTTCCCGTTGATGGAGTTTCCGCCTTCCCTGGGGCAGCTTGGGGTCCGCGGAGACGCAAGAATTACACACACACCTGTGGGGGAGTCGAGGTGTTTCCCGGGAACTCAGGGCGCACTGGTCGGGGTCAGTCCGGCTGGAACCAAGGCACTTTGCCTTGGTTCCCGCTGATGGAGTTTCCGCCTCTCCCTGGGGCAGCTTGGGGTCCGCGGAGACGCAAGAATTACACACACACCTGTGGGGGGAGTCGAGGCGTTTCCCGGGAACTCAGGGCGCATGGGTCGGGTCAGTCGGGCTGGAACCAAGGCACTTTGCCTTGGTTCCCGTTGATGGAGTTTCCGCCTTCCCTGGGGCAGCTTGGGGTCCGCTGGAGACGCAAGAATTACACACACACCTGTGGGGGGGGGAGTCGAGGCGCTTCCCGGGAACTCAGGGCGCACGGGTCGGGTCAGTCCGGGCTGGAACCAAGGCACTTTGCCTTGGTTCCCGCTGATGGAGTTTCCGCCTTCCCCTGGGGCAGCTGTGGGGAGTCGAGGCGTTTCCCGGGAACTCAGGGCGCACGGGTCGGGGTCAGTCTGGCTGGAACCAAGGCACTTTGCCTTGGTTCCCGTTGATGGAGTTTCCGCCTTCCCTGGGGCAGCTTGGGGTCCGCGGAGACGCAAGAATTACACACACACCTGTGGGGGAAGTCGAGGCGCTTCCCCGGGAACTCAGGGCGCACGGGTCGGGGTCAGTCTGGCTGGAACCAAGGCACTTTGCCTTGGTTCCCGCTGATGGAGTTTCCGCCTTCCCTGGGGCAGCTGTGGGGGAGTCGAGGCGCTTCCCGGGAACTCAGGGCGCACGGGTCGGGGTCAGTCCGGGCTGGAACCAAGGCACTTTGCCTTGGTTCCCGTTGGATGGAGTTTCCGCCTTCCCTGGGGCAGCTTGGGGTCCGCGGAGACGCAAGAATTACACACACACCTGTGGGGGAGTCGAGGCGCTTCCCGGGAACTCAGGGCGCACGGGTCGGGGTCAGTCTGGGCTGGAACCAAGGCACTTTGCCTTGGTTCCCGCTGATGGAGTTTCCGCCTTCCCTGGGGCAGCTTGGGGTCCGCGGAGACGCAAGAATTACACACACCCTGTGGGGGAGTCGAGGCGCTTCCCGGGAACTCAGGGCGCACGGGTCGGGGTCAGTCCGGCTGGAACCAAGGCACTTTGCCTTGGTTCCCGTTGATGGAGTTTCCGCCTTCCCTGGGGCAGCTTGGGGTCCGCGGAGACGCAAGAATTACACACACACCTGTGGGGGAGTCGAGGCGCTTCCGGGAACTCAGGGGGCACGGGTCGGGGTCAGTCCGGGCTGGAACCAAGGCACTTTGCCTTGGTTCCCGTTGATGGAGTTTCCGCCTTCCCTGGGGCAGCTTGGGGTCCGCGGAGACGCAAGAATTACACACACACCTGTGGGGGAGCCGAGGCGCTTCCCGGGAACTCAGGGCGCACGGGTCGGGTCAGTCCGGGCTGGAACCAAGGCACTTTGCCTTGGTTCCCGCTGATGGAGTTTCCGCCTTCCCTGGGGCAGCTTGGGGTCCGCGGAGACGCAAGAATTACACACACACCTGTGGGGGAGTCGAGGCGCTTCCCCGGGAACTCAGGGCGCACGGGTCGGGGTCAGTCCGGGCTGGAGCCAAGGCACTTTGCCTTGGTTCCCGCTGATGGAGTTTCCGCCTTCCCTGGGGCAGCTTGGGGTCCGCGGAGACGCAAGAATTACACACACACCTGTGGGGGGAGTCGAGGCGCTTCCGGGAACTCAGGGCGCAGGGTCGGGGTCAGTCCGGGCTGGAACCAAGGCACTTTGCCTTGGTTCCCGCTGATGGAGTTTCCGCTCTTCCCTGGGGCAGCTGTGGGGGAGTCGAGGCGTTTCCCGGGAACTCAGGGCGCACGGGTCGGGTCAGTCTGGGCTGGAACCAAGGCACTTTGCCTTGGTTCCCGCTGATGGAGTTTCCGCCTCTCCCTGGGGCAGCTTGGGGTCCGCGGAGACGCAAGAATTACACACACACCTGTGGGGGAGTCGAGGCGCTTCCCCGGGAACTCAGGGCGCACGGGTCGGGGTCAGTCCGGGCTGGAACCAAGGCACTTTGCCTTGGTTCCCGTTGATGGAGTTTCCGCCTTCCCTGGGGCAGCTTGGGGTCCGCGGAGACGCAAGAATTACACACACACCTGTGGGGGAGTCGAGGCGCTTCCCGGGAACTCAGGGCGCACGGGTCGGGGTCAGTCCGGGCTGGAACCAAGGCACTTTGCCTTGGTTCCCGCTGATGGAGTTTCCGCCTTCCCTTGGGGCAGCTTGGGGTCCGCGGAGACGCAAGAATTACACACACACCTGTGGGGGGAGCCGAGGCGCTTCCCGGGAACTCAGGGCGCACGGGTCGGGTCAGTCCGGGCTGGAACCAAGGCACTTTGCCTTGGTTCCCGTTGATGGAGTTTCCGCCTTCCCTGGGGCAGCTTGGGGTCCGCGGAGACGCAAGAATTACACACACACCTGTGGGGAGTCGAGGCGCTTCCCCGGGAACTCAGGGCGCACGGGTCGGGTCAGTCCGGGCTGGAGCCAAGGCACTTTGCCTTGGTTCCCGCTGATGGAGTTTCCGCCTTCCCCTGGGGCAGCTTGGGGTCCGCGGAGACGCAAGAATTACACACACACCTGTGGGGGAGTCGAGGTGCTTCCCCGGGAACTCAGGGCGCACGGGTCGGGGTCAGTCCGGGCTGGAACCAAGGCACTTTGCCTTGGTTCCCGCTGATGGAGTTTCCGCCTTCCCTGGGGCAGCTTGGGGTCCGCGGAGACGCAAGAATTACACACACACCTGTGGGGGGGAGTCGAGGCGCTTCCCCGGGAACTCAGGGCGCACGGGTCGGGGTCAGTCCGGGCTGGAGCCAAGGCACTTTGCCTTGGTTCCCGTTGATGGAGTTTCCGCCTTCCCTGGGGCAGCTTGGGGTCCGCGGGAGACGCAAGAATTACACACACACCTGTGGGGGGAGTCGAGGCGCTTCCCGGGAACTCAGGGCGCACGGGTCGGGGTCAGTCCGGCTGGAACCAAGGCACTTTGCCTTGGTTCCCGCTGATGGAGTTTCCGCCTTCCCTGGGGCAGCTGTGGGGGAGTCGAGGCTTTCCCGGAACTCAGGGGCGCACGGGTCGGGGTCAGTCCGGGCTGGAGCCAAGGCACTTTGCCTTGGTTCCCGTTGATGGAGTTTCCGCCTTCCCTGGGGCAGCTGTGGGGAGCCGAGGCGCTTCCCGGGAACTCAGGGCGCACGGGTCGGGGTCAGTCCGGGCTGGAACCAAGGCACTTTGCCTTGGTTCCCGCTGATGGAGTTTCCGCTCTTCCCTGGGCAGCTGTGGGGGAGTCGAGGCGCTTCCTGGGAACTCAGGGCGCACGGGTCGGGTCAGTCTGGCTGGAACCAAGGCACTTTGCCTTGGTTCCCGTTGATGGAGTTTCCGCCTTCCCTGGGGCAGCTTGGGGTCCGCGGAGACGCAAGAATTACACACACACCTGTGGGGGGAGTCGAGGCGCTTCCCCGGGAACTCAGGGCGCACGGGTCGGGTCAGTCCTGGCTGGAACCAAGGCACTTTGCCTTGGTTCCCGTTGATGGAGTTTCCGCCTTCCCTGGGGCAGCTTGGGGTCCGCGGAGACGCAAGAATTACACACACACCTGTGGGGGGGAGTCGAGGCGCTTCCCCGGGAACTCAGGGCGCACGGGTCGGGGTCAGTCCGGCTGGAACCAAGGCACTTTGCCTTGGTTCCCGCTGATGGAGTTTCCGCCTTCCCTGGGGCAGCTTGGGGTCCGCGGAGACGCAAGAATTGCACACACACCTGTGGGGGAGTCGAGGCGCTTCCCGGGAACTCAGGGCGCACGGGTCGGGGTCAGTCCGGGCTGGAGCCAAGGCACTTTGCCTTGGTTCCCGTTGATGGAGTTTCCGCCTTCCCTGGGGCAGCTTGGGGTCCGCGGAGACGCAAGAATTACACACACACCTGTGGGGGGAGTCGAGGCGCTTCCCGGGAACTCAGGGCGCACGGGTCGGGTCAGTCCGGGCTGGAACCAAGGCACTTTGCCTTGGTTCCCGTTGATGGAGTTTCCGCTCTTCCCTGGGGCAGCTGTGGGGGAGTCGAGGCGTTTCCCGGGAACTCAGGGCGCACGGGTCGGGTCAGTCGGGCTGGAGCCAAGGCACTTTGCCTTGGTTCCCGCTGATGGAGTTTCCGCCTTCCCTGGGGCAGCTTGGGGTCCGCGGAGACGCAAGAATTACACACACACCTGTGGGGAGTCGAGGCGCTTCCCGGGAACTCAGGGCGCACGGGTCGGGTCAGTCCTGGCTGGAACCAAGGCACTTTGCCTTGGTTCCCGTTGATGGAGTTTCCGCCTTCCCTGGGGCAGCTGTGGGGGAGTCGAGGCGCTTCCCGGGAACTCAGGGCGCACGGGTCGGGTCAGTCCGGGCTGGAGCCAAGGCACTTTGCCTTGGTTCCCGTTGATGGAGTTTCCGCCTTCCCTGGGGCAGCTGTGGGGGAGTCGAGGCGCTTCCGGGAACTCAGGGCGCACGGGTCGGGTCAGGCTGGAACCAAGGCACTTTGCCTTGGTTCCCGTTGATGGAGTTTCCGCCTTCCCTGGGGCAGCTTGGGGTCCGCGGAGACGCAAGAATTACACACACACCTGTGGGGGAGTCGAGGCGCTTCCCGGGAACTCAGGGCGCACGGGTCGGGGTCAGTCCGGGCTGGAGCCAAGGCACTTTGCCTTGGTTCCTGCTGATGGAGTTTCCGCCTTCCCTGGGGCAGCTTGGGGTCCGCGGAGACGCAAGAATTACACACACACCTGTGGGGGGAGTCGAGGCGCTTCCCGGGAACTCAGGGCGCACGGGTCGGGTCAGTCCGGGCTGGAACCAAGGCACTTTGCCTTGGTTCCCGCTGATGGAGTTTCCGCCTTCCCTGGGGCAGCTGTGGGGGAGTCGAGGCGCTTCCCGGGAACTCAGGGCGCACGGGTCGGGTCAGTCCTGGCTGGAACCAAGGCACTTTGCCTTGGTTCCCGCTGATGGAGTTTCCGCCTTCCCTGGGGCAGCTTGGGGTCCGCGGAGACGCAAGAATTACACACACCCCTGTGGGGGAGTCGAGGCGCTTCCCGGGAACTCAGGGCGCACGGGTCGGGGTCACTCTGGGCTGGAACCAAGGCACTTTGCCTTGGTTCCCGCTGATGGAGTTTCCGCCTTCCCTGGGGCAGCTTGGGGTCCGCGGAGACGCAAGAATTACACACACACCTGTGGGGGAGTCGAGGCGTTTCCGGAACTCAGGGCGCACGGGTCGGGGTCAGTCTGGCTGGAGCCAAGGCACTTTGCCTTGGTTCCCGCTGATGGAGTTTCCGCCTTCCCTGGGGCAGCTTGGGGTCCGCGGAGACGCAAGAATTACACACACACCTGTGGGGGAGTCGAGGCGCTTCCGGGAACTCAGGGCGCACGGGTCGGGGTCAGTCCGGGCTGGAGCCAAGGCACTTTGCCTTGGTTCCCGCTGATGGAGTTTCCGCCTTCCCTGGGGCAGCTGTGGGGAGTCGAGGCGCTTCCCGGGAACTCAGGGCACGGGTCGGGGTCACCCTGGCTGGAACCAAGGCACTTTGCCTTGGTTCCCAGTTGATGGAGTTTCCGCCTTCCCTGGGGCAGCTTGGGGTCCGGGGAGACGCAAGAATTACACACACACCTGTGGGGGAGCCGAGGCGTTCCCGGGAACTCAGGGCACGGGTCGGGTCAGTCTGGGCTGGAACCAAGGCACTTTGCCTTGGTTCCCGCTGATGGAGTTTCCGCCTTCCCTGGGGCAGCTTGGGGTCCGCGGAGACGCAAGAATTACACACACACCTGTGGGGGAGTCGAGGCGCCCCGGGAACTCAGGGCGCATGGGTCGGGGTCATCTGGGTGGAGCCAAGGCACTTTGCCTTGGTTCCCGTTGATGGAGTTTCCGCCTTCCCTGGGGCAGCTTGGGGTCCGCGGACGCAAGAATTACACACACACCTGTGGGGGAGTCGAGGCGCTTCCCGGGAACTCAGGGCGCACGGGTCGGGGTCATCTGGCTGGAGCCAAGGCACTTTGCCTTGGTTCCTGCTGATGGAGTTTCCGCCTTCCCTGGGGCAGTTCCCGTACTGTGGGGGAGTCGAGGCGCTTCCCGGGAACTCAGGGCGCACGGGTCGGGTCAGTCTGGGCTGGAACCAAGGCACTTTGCCTTGGTTCCCGTTGATGGAGTTTCCGCTTTCCCTGGGGTAGCTTGTACACCTGTGGGGAGCCGAGGCGTTTCCGGGAACTCAGGGCGCAAGGGTCGGGGTCGTCGGGCTGGAGCCAAGGTACTTTTGCTTGGTTCCCGTTGATGGAGCTCCGCCTTCCCTGGGGCAGCTTGGGTCCGCGAGACGCAAGAATTACACACCACCTTTGGGGAGTCGAGGCGCTTCCCGGGAACTGAGGCGCACGGGTCGGGTCAACTCTGGCTGAACCAAGGCACTTTGCCTTGGTTCCCGTGATGGAGTTTCCCCTTTTCCTTGGGGCTTTGGGGTCCGCGGAGAAGTAGAATTATACACACACCTGTGGGGAGCCGAGGCTTCCGGAAACTGAGGGGGTAGGGTCAGGGTCAGTTGGCTGAAACCAAGCGCACCTTGCCTTGGTCCGCTGATGGAGCTTCCGCCATCCCCAAAGAAGCTTGGGGTCCCAGCGGAGACGCAAGAGCAATCACACCTGGTGAGTCGAGGCGCTTCCCGGGAACTCAGGGCGCATGCGCTGGGTCAGTCGCCGGTCCACGGGCGCACTGCGGCCTTGGTTCTGCTGCTGGAGTTTCCGCCTTCCCAGGGGGGCAGCTGTGGCCCGCGGAAGACGCAGGCGCTTCCCGGAAACTCGGGCTTAGGTGGGGTCAGTTCTGGGCTGTAAACCAGCGCCTTGGCCTCTGGTTCCTCGCTGATGGAGCCTTCATTCTTCCCTGGGGCAGCTGTGGGGCTGAGCCACTCTCCCGTGAACCCGTGCCTACAATGGGGTCAGCCTCTGGCTGAAACCAAGGCACTTTGCCTCTTGGTTCCTGTTGTGGAGTTTCCCGCCTCTTCCTGGGCAGCTTTGGGTCCGGCGGAGACGCAGACGCCATACACGCCCTGTGGGGGAAGTCGAAGGTTTCCGGGAACTCAAAGTTACCGCTCTCGGGTCAGTTCGCTGGAACCAAGGCACTTGCCTTGGTTCCCTTTGATGGAGTTTCCGCCTCTCCCTG
>JAJIBD010021378.1:0-48794 GCA_021461705.1 Cryptotis parvus | reverse complement strand
GTGGGGAGTCGAGGCGTTTCCGGGAACTCAGGGCGCACGGGTCGGGGTCAGTCGGGGCTGGAACCAAGGCACTTTGCCTTGGTTCCCGTTGATGGAGTTTCCGCTCTTCCCTGGGGCAGCTGTGGGGGAGTCGAGGCATTTCCGGGAACTCAGGGCGCACGGTCGGGTCAGTCGGGCTGGAACCAAGGCACTTTGCCTTGGTTCCCGTTGATGGAGTTTCCGCTCTTCCCTGGGGCAGCTTGGGGTCCGCTGGAGACGCAAGAATTACACACACACCTGTGGGGAGTCGAGGCATTTCCCGGGAACTCAGGGGCGCACGGGTCGGGGTCAGCTCGGCTGGAACCAAGGCACTTTGCCTTGGTTCCCCTGGATGGAGTTTCCGCTCTTCCCTGGGGCAGCTTGGGGTCTGCGGAGACGCAAGAATTACACACACCTGTGGGGAGTCGAGGCGTTTCCCGGGAACTCAGGGGCGCACGGATCGGGGTCAGTCCGGCTGGAACCAAGGCACTTTGCCTTGGTTCCCCGTTGATGGAGTTTCCGCTCTTCCCTGGGGCAGCTTGGGGTCCGCGGAGACGCAAGAATTACACACACACCTGTGGGGGAGTCGAGGCGTTTCCCCGGGAACTCAGGGCGCACGGGTCGGGGTCAGTCCGGGCTGGAACCAAGGCACTTTGCCTTGGTTCCCGTTGATGGAGTTTCCGCTCTTCCCTGGGGCAGCTGTGGGGAGTCGAGGCGTTTCCGGGAACTCAGGGCGCACGGGTCGGGTCAGTCCGGGCTGGAACCAAGGCACTTTGCCTTGGTTCCCGTTGATGGAGTTTCCGCTCTTCCCTGGGGCAGCTTGGGGTCCGCGGAGACGCAAGAATTACACACACACCTGTGGGGGAAGTCGAGGCGTTTCCCGGGAACTCAGGGAGCACGGGTCGGGTCAGTCCGGGCTGGAACCAAGGCACTTTGCCTTGGTTCCCGTTGATGGAGTTTCCGCTCTTCCCTGGGGCAGCTTGGGGTCCGCGGAGACGCAAGAATTACACACACACCTGTGGGGGGGAGTCGAGGCGTTTCTCGGGAACTCAGGGCGCACGGGTCGGGGTCAGTCTGGGCTGGAACCAAGGCACTTTGCCTTGGTTCCCGTTGATGGAGTTTCCGCTTTCTCTGGGGCAGCTTGGGGTCCGCGGAGACGCAAGAATTTACACACACACCTGTGGGGAGTCGAGGCGTTTTTCGGGAACTCAGGGGCGCACGGGTCGGGGGTCAGTCCGGGCTGGAACCAAGGCACTTTGCCTTGGTTCCCGTTGATGGAGTTTCCGCTCTTCCCTGGGGCAGCTGTGGGGGAGTCAAAGCATTTCCCGGGAACTCAGGGCGCCGGGTCGGGGTCAGTCGGGCTGGAACCAAGGCACTTTGCCTTGGTTCCCGTTGATGGAGTTTCCGCTCTTCCCTGGGGCAGCTGTGGGGGAGTCGAGGCATTTCCCGGGAACTCAGGGGCGCACGGGTCGGGGTCAGTCCGGGCTGGAACCAAGGCACTTTGCCTTGGTTCCCGTTGATGGAGTTTCCGCTCTTCCCTGGGGCAGCTTGGGTCCATGCGAGACGCAAGAATTACACACACACCTGTGGGGGAGTCGAGGGCGTTTCCCGGGAACTCAGGGCGCCACGGGTCGGGTCAAGTCTGGGCTGGAACCAAGGCACTTTTGCCTTGGTTCCCCCGTTGATGGAGTTTCCGCTCTTCCCTGGGGCAGCTTGGGGTCCGCGGAGACGCAAGAATTACACACACACCCCGTGGGGAGTCGAGGCGTTTCCGGGAACTCAGGGCGCACGGGTTGGGGTCAGTCGGGCTGGAACCAAGGCACTTTGCCTTGGTTCCCGTGGATGGAGTTTCCGCCTTCCCTGGGGCAGCTTGGGGGTCTGCGGAGACGCCAAGAATTACACACACACCTGTGGGGGAGTCGAGGCGTTTCCCGGGAACTCAGGGCGCACGGGTCGGGGTCAGTCCGGGCTGGAACCAAGGCACTTTGCCTTGGTTCCCGTTGATGGAGTTTCCGCTCTTCCCTGGGGCAGCTGTGGGGAGTCGAGGCGTTTCCCGGGAACTCAGGGGCGCCCGGTCGGGGTCAGTCCGGGCTGGAACCAAGGCACTTTGCCTTGGTTCCCGTTGATGGAGTTTCCGCTCTTCCCTGGGGGCAGCTGTGGGGGGAGTCGAGGCATTTCCCGGGAACTCAGGGGCGCCGGTCGGGGTCAGTCGGGCTGGAACCAAGGCACTTTGCCTTGGTTCCCGTTGATGGAGTTTCCGCTCTTCCCTGGGGCAGCTTGGGGTCCGCGGAGACGCAAGAATTACACACACACCTGTGGGGAGTCGAGGCGCTTTCCCGGGAACTCAGGGCGCACGGGTCGGGGTCAGTCCGGGCTGGAACCAAGGCACTTTGCCTTGGTTCCCGTTGATGGAGTTTCCGCTCTTCCCTGGGGCAGCTTGGGGTCCGCGGAGACGCAAGAATTACACACACACCTGTGGGGGGGAGTCGAGGGCGCTTCCCGGGAACTCAGGGCGCACAGGTCGGGGTCACGTCGGGCTGGAACCAAGGCACTTTGCCTTGGTTCCCGTTGATGGAGTCCGCTCTTCCCTGGGGCAGCTGTGGGGAGTCGAGGCGTTTCCCGGGAACTCAGGGCGCACGGCACGGGTCGGGTCAGTCCGGGCTGGAACCAAGGCACTTTGCCTTGGTTCCCGTTGATGGAGTTTCCGCTCTTCCCTGGGGCAGCTGTGGGGGAGTTGAGGCGTTTCCCAGGAACTCAGGGGCGCACGGGTCGGGGTCAGTCCGGGCTGGAACCAAGGCACTTTGCCTTGGTTCCCGTTGATGGAGTTTCCCGCTCTTCCCTGGGGCAGCTTGGGTCCGCGGAGACGCAAGAATTACACACACACCTGTGGGGAGTCGAGGCATTTCCCGGGAACTCAGGGCGCACGGTCGGGTCAGGTCAGTCTGGGCTGGAACCAAGGCACTTTGCCTTGGTTCCCGTTGATGGAGTTTCCGCTCTTCCCTGGGGCAGCTTGGGGTCCGCAGAGACGCAAGAATTACACACACACCCGTGGGGGGAGTCGAGGCGCTTCCCGGGAACTCAGGGCGCCGCGGGTTGGGGTCAGTCGGGCTGGAACCAAGGCACTTTGCCTTGGTTCCCGTGGGATGGAGTTTCCGCTCTTCCCTGGGGCAGCTTGGGGTCCGCGGGAGACGCAAGAATTACACACACACCTGTGGGGGAGTCGAGGCATTTCCCGGGAACTCAGGGCGCACGGGTCGGGGTCAGTCCGGGCTGGAACCAAGGCACTTTGCCTTGGTTCCCGTTGATGGAGTTTCCGCTCTTCCCAGGGGCAGCTGTGGGGGAGTCGAGGCGCTTCCCGGGAACTCAGGGCGCACGGGTCGGGGTCAGTCCGGGCTGGAACCAAGGCACTTTTGCCTTGGTTCCCGTTGATGGAGTTTCCGCTCTTCCCTGGGGCAGCTGTGGGGGGGAATCGAGGCATTTCCCGGGAACTCAGGGCGCACGGGTCGGGTCAGTCGGGCTGGAACCAAGGCACTTTGCCTTGGTTCCCGTTGATGGAGTTTCCGCTCTTCCCTGGGGCAGCTTGGGGTCCGCGGAGACGCAAGAATTACACACACACCTGTGGGGAGTCGAGGCATTTCCCGGGAACTCAGGGCGCACGGGTCGGGGTCAGTCCGGCTGGAACCAAGGCACTTTGCCTTGGTTCCCTTGATGGAGTTTCCGCTCTTCCCTGGGGCAGCTGTGGGGGAGTCGAGGCGTTTCCGGGAACTCAGGGCGCACGGGTCGGGTCATTCCGGGCTGGAACCAAGGCACTTTGCCTTGGTTCCCGTTGATGGAGTTTCCGCTCTTCCCTGGGGCAGCTGTGGGGGGAGTCGAGGCATTTCCCGGGAACTCAGGGCGCACGGGTCGGGTCAGTCCGGGCTGGAACCAAGGCACTTTGCCTTGGTTCCCGTTGATGGAGTTTCCGCTCTTCCCTGGGGCAGCTTGGGGTCCGCGGAGACGCAAGAATTACACACACACCCGTGGGGGAGTCGAGGCGTTCCCGGGAACTCAGGGCGCACGGGTTGGGGTCAGTCGGGCTGGAACCAAGGCACTTTGCCTTGGTTCCCGTGGATGGAGTTTCCGCTCTTCCCTGGGGCAGCTTGGGGTCCGCGGAGATGCAAGAATTACACACACACCTGTGGGGGAGTCGAGGCGCTTCCCGGGAACTCAGGGCGCACGGGTCGGGGTCAGTCCGGGCTGGAACCAAGGCACTTTGCCTTGGTTCCCGTTGATGGAGTTTCCGCTCTTCCCTGGGGCAGCTGTGGGGAGTCGAGGCGCTTTCCCGGAACTCAGGGCGCACTGGGTCGGGTCAGTGTCGGGCTGGAACCAAGGCACTTTGCCTTGGTTCCCGTTGATGGAGTTTCCGCTCTTCCCTGGGGCAGCTGTGGGGAGTCGAGGCATTTCCCGGGAACTCAGGGCGCACGGGTCGGGGTCAGTCCGGGCTGGAACCAAGGCACTTTGCCTTGGTTCCCGTTGATGGAGTTTCCGCTCTTCCCTGGGGCAGCTTGGGGTCTGCGGAGACGCAAGAATTACACACACACCTGTGGGGAGTCGAGGCGTTTCCCGGGAACTCAGGGCGCACGGGTCGGGGTCAGTCGGGCTGGAACCAAGGCACTTTGCCTTGGTTCCCGTTGATGGAGTTTCCGCTCTTCCCTGGGGCAGCTTGGGGTCCGCGGAGACGCAAGCATTACACACACACCTGTGGGGGAGTCGAGGCGTTTCCCGGGAACTCAGGGCGCACGGGTCGGGGTCAGTCCGGGCTGGAACCAAGGCACTTTGCCTTGGTTCCCGTTGATGGAGTTTCCGCTCTTCCCTGGGGCAGCTGTGGGGAGTCGAGGCGTTTCCGGGAACTCAGGCGCGACGGGTCGGGTCAGTCCGGGCTGGAACCAAGGCACTTTGCCTTGGTTCCCGTTGATGGAGTTTCCGCTCTTCCTGGGGCAGCTTGGGGTCCGCGGAGACGCAAGAATTACACACACACCTGTGGGGAGTCGAGGCGTTTCCGGGAACTCAGGGCGCACAGGTCTGGGTCAGTCCGGCTGGAACCAAGGCACTTTTCTTGGTTCCCGTTGATGGAGTTTCCGCTCTTCCCTGGGGCAGCTGTGGGGGAGTCAGGCATATTCTTTAAACACCTCCAAATAAAGCATTTATTGATGAACCGAGCGGCCGCTTGCCGCGCAAGCCGGGCTGTGATGGGCTGGTCGGTTGGGTGGAGTTCTGAAGAGAGGGAAGTCCGGATGTGGAAAATGGCGGCACCCATGGAGTGGGTGGTGGGTCGTCTGGCTTGTTGTGAGGTTCTGCCGGGGTGGTGGGCCAAGGCTAGGAACCCACCATGCCTCCGACTGCCTCATGAACGGCTGGGCACAGGGAGAGCAAGGAACCGCTCTGCCCCATGTCTTTAGAGCTCACAGGTATGTAAAACATTTTTTAATTCATGTATTTTCCCCACTTTTACCTTTAAAACACCATGGCTTACAAATTGTTCACAGCACAAGCATGCAGTATTCCAGCACCAATCCCACGGCCACTGTCGCCTTCCCTCCACCGTTGCCTCCGTTTTCCCGACCACCCTCAAGCCTGCCCCCATAGCAGGCCCCAGGAGGAAACCCTAGGCACTGCTGGGTTTGGCACTAAAACAAACAAACAGACAAAAAACAGTCATTATTACATTATTAGCCCACTATGTCAATAACTTTATTTTAGAAATACTGTCTACATTCAAGCTGAGCCCCACAGTTATTGAGGCTTTTAAGACATGTTGTTATTGATTTCCATTTCAAAACATTTGATTTTATTTTTTACACACAGAAAAACACTGTTTCTGTCTGAGTGGCACATTTTCCCTGTATTAAAGATGACTCAGAGAACTGTGTGTTTATCATTAGTCATTGTGTAATTCCTTTTACTGCTTAGTTAAAAAAAAAAAAGACCAGCCTTTACCACATTTAACCCCGAAACATTTTCCTGCTCATTGAAACAAAACCCCATGCAAATAGTGCTGACCCGGGCTTGCCTCCTCAGTGGCAATATTCCCTATTTAAGCAAACAGCTTGGCAGTTCGTCTGTTGTTCTGATTCTTTGGCTTCAGAATATGTGGGAAGAACCAAAGTTAGTCAACATGTATTTTGATAAATCCTAGGCAATGTACACAGCAGTTTGGATGGGCGACTGCTTTCAAATAAAACATTTATTTTATAGAATAATAACAAGATAGACTCTGACAGTCATCTGTTTCCTTAACCAGGAAGGCTATCCTAATGCAAATGAACTACCATTCACTCACCATCATATTGCAAATAACGAAGACTATTTTTTCTGCTTCTCATTAAGATGAGAAGATGGATTTTTTGTTTGTTTTTTGAGACCACACCCAGCAGTGCTTAGGGATTGCTCCTGGTCTGGCTCAGGGACAGTATGTGGTGCCGGGATCGACCCCGTGTCGGCTGCATGGGAGAGAAATGCCTTACCCAGGTGTGCTGTTTCTCCAATTCAAAGGGAGATTTGAAGTAATGTATAAGCCCATAGGAATAAAGGGAGTGGAAGAGGAGATAATAATGACAAGTGGCAACAAAGCAGTGATTGCTGCTTGCAAGCTTTGCCCTTAACAGAGGCAGAGGTTAGCAGCTTCAGGGTGGAAGGAAGCCCCGCTGGGCAATTGGCTCCTCCTGCAGAATCTGGTGGTCAGGCAAGCAGTGTCTGAAGGAGCTGAGCTGCCATGCTGGAGAGGTACAAAGATCTGAGCTCGTGCGCTCCAGAGCAGACAGTGGAGGGGCAGGGAGACTGCTGGAAACACTGGCAGGCCCAGGAGTTAGCATATTGAGAGATGAAGCCACTGCAGGCTCATTGCTGCCCAGGCTCGCCCCAAATGCTAGCAAGTGGGCGGTAAACCCATCCTATCACCCACAGTTGGATACTGAAGAATTTGTTTTTCCTGTGGAATCTTCCAGACCTAAGAGCAAATATTCATGTTTTGGGCTCCTATACTATGATCAGGAGTCCTGTGATCATTCCAAGGCAAGGTCCTTTGCTTACAAACTCTGCCCAATACAGTTTCTGTTAAGTTTTGTGGTGATTTACCTTTAGTCATTAATATTAAAAGCACAAAGCATTTGAGTAGTTGCTCCAGCCTCACTAGAGTGATTAAAGCAATCAAACAGAAAAGTAGACTAAGAGTTAGAATAAAACAAACAACTATAGATCTGGTAATAACCAATACAAGATAGAGAGATAGGAAAATATTGCATCCTCCCAGGAGCTGCCCAGGTCCACCAGCCATAGCATGAAGAGGCTCACAAGCGGCTGGGGAGGCTGGAACTTCGGCTCACCCCGGGCCCAGCTGAATATGGGGCCCCTAGGAGGGCAGACGAGTTTTGGGAGTGGGGCCCGTCACCTCTGGGGGTCCCGAAGTAGCCGGATGAGACTGGCCCATCACATTAGGCACCATTTTCGCTGTCCGGACGCTGGGAAACTGCCTCATGACAAGATTGACAGAGCAAAACCAGTTCGAGCCCAGGTCGCGCGGCCGCTAAAATAGTGGAGGTTAAAAATAGTGGAGGCAGTGATGTCTTTTGATACACTGCATTCCACGAGGAGCAGGAGAGTTTGGCGGGAGGGAGAGATGGAGAGGAGGGAGATGACATACAGAGCCCGTCGGGTATTTGGGGTGTGGGAGGGGGAGGGAGGTGGTGATGGGAGATGGGTTTGGGTTGGGGGATGGGTGTTGGAATGCTGTGGAGCCGGGGCTCTGCATGAGCATCTTTCAATTTTATGTCTAAAATGGTGTAATAATATTTTGGGGGGGAAAATAATAAAATAAAATTAAATCCAAAAAAAAACATACAGTTTTTTTTAAATTTTATTTTATTATACCACTGTGAGATACACAGTTACAAAGATATACATGATAAACATAGTTTTGTAGGCTGTGAGGTGTAAGTATTGAATTGAAGAAATGTAGACCAAATGAACTTTATTTGAACATTTCCTGATACAGGTTAAAAGCATGCCTGTGTAGAAAGTATGCAGGAGTTCATGCTGACAAAAATCAAGGCATAGAACTATGCAGCTCTTAGGAAAAATGAAGTTATGAAATTTGCCTATAAATGGATGGACATGGAGAGGATCATGTTGAGTGAAATTAGTCAGAAGGAAAAGACAGATATAGAATGACTGCATTTATTTGCATGACATAAATATATGTGTATATATATGCATATACATATCTATTATAATATCAATATCCAAGGTCAGGCAAAACATGAATCAGGAGGTCTTGTCAAAAATAGAATCTACTACAAGCATGTGGGAGTCAGAGGTTAGGTAAGACAGAGAAGGGAACAGCTATAATAATCGTGTAATTATAGCATATAATAATGCTAATAATCGTCGAAAATGATAATACCAGCCTAAATCTGAGCATTGAATATAGGCAAAAAGATACATCGGATAAGCTCTAAATGTATGTATTGCAATCCACTTAAGAGAAGGAAGAGAGAGAGAGAGAGAGAGAAGAGAGAGAGAGAGAAAGAAACAGAAGAGATAAAGAACCTGCCATAGAGGTAGGCTAGGGGAGGGGGGAGGAATTGGGGACATTGGTGGTGGGAAATGGGCACTCATGGGGGAGGGGTGCTGGAACACTTTATTACTGAAATCCAAACATGAACATCTTTGTAATTGTATATCTCACGGTGGTATAATAAAATATTTTTTTAAAAATAAAAAAAAAGAAACTGTTGCATCCATAGGGAAAAATAAGCAACATGCTGTTAAGTCGCATTCAAAGCAATAAAGAAGCTGTGAATACTACAGATAACAGTCGTATGTGAGGCAGGAATCAGTAGTGCTCACGACATAATCCTGCTTCCGTGTTCAGGGAGTCGTGTGCAGTGCTGGGGAAAGAACTGAGGGCAGCTCTTTGCGATTCAACCACCTTAACACCATGTACTTACTATCTCTCAGGGCTCTGCTTATAAATTATCACAAATGTTTTAAAATATCAGTAATTAATGCAATGTACCCAAAGGTTTTTTTACTTTTTAAAAGAAAACAGCCAGAACTGTGACCTGTTTGGAAACAGCAAGGGGCACAGGGCTGAGCTGCTGCCTGCTCGAACTTTGCTGGCCTGATGAGAGGTCCCAGAAGGGGGACAGAGCCAGGCTCCCCCTGCGTCTGGGTCAGAACCCCAGAGGCCCGAAAACCTCATGCACCACAATCGCAGTCACTTTGAAAGTCCCGACTTCACAGCTCGGCATAGCCACATTCAACGGAATAATCGAGTTTCAAACCCAGGTATGCAAGACTGAGTGATTGAATCCACCAGGTTCCCTGGGGAACTGAAGCTGGGGTGCCCTCCCCCAACTCAATGCCTCCGGCAAGGCCTGGTGGTCCTGCCCAGAACTGTGACTGGCTAGGACTGTTCATGGGGGTCCCATGTACCCCATAGTGCGCTGTGCTCTGCACAATGGAGATTTTAGTATCTCCATTGACTTTTTGTCTAATACCAGGTTCATTGACTATATTTAGAGAATTAGCTCCAACAACCAATATAGAATGGGTTGTTCAGTGTATGAATGGTAAAAGCTCAAACAGACATTGAGATAAATGTGAAATAAGTGTTGTCAGTAGCTGTAGTGATGGTGTGTCTGGGATTGTCAGTAGAAAGCGACTGTGTTCTGGAAACCCAGAAAGTGAATCTAAGAACAGAACCTGGACAGACTCCCACACATCTGTCTAGAAAAAGAAGACATGACTTTATCATTACATTCCCATATATGAGCTGTAAGGATCAACATAATTGATGCTGGCTAAGTGAGCAGGCATGGGGAGGAATGGAGGGTGGGAGGAAAATGCGGGTCTCTGGTGGTGGGGATTGGTGCTGAATGATGAATCTTTCCAGCAACTGTATTATGAAAAAGTTTGTACTTTGTAAATCACTTTGTTTAAAATAAATCATTAAAAACATTGCTGTGCTGCAGCTCATGTGTCTTAGTACTTACCTTGCATGTGTGAGGCCCTGGACTGGATCTCTGACACCACATGGGTCCCATGGGCATCTGGGTATGACTCTACCCAGACCCAACGGCCTGTAGCACCACTAGGTGCAGCCTTTATGGCCTCTGAGTACCATTGACTCAGCAACAACACCAAAAAAAAAAAGCAAAGAAAAAGAGGAAGCAATAATTATGACCTTTCACAAGCAATCAATATGGTAGCTCCCAATATTTACGTAATAGAATTTTAGGAAAAGAAAAGAAATAAAACAGAAGAGAAATTGTCACTTCAAACATATAAAAATGGTTTCAGAAAAGAAGATGAGTTCCAAAGTAAAAAAAGACCACTTAATTTATCTCCACCCCACTTGATGAAAAATTTCAAATCAAGGTATATCACTGAGCTTTGAAAACAGTAGAGAGAATACTATGCAGGATTCTGGGAAGTAGGTTGTATATTAGGAAGCTTTTGACTTGTGACAAATTACCCAATCTTAATGATTTAAAACAATGGGTGGAGTGATTGGGTAGTTTTCTCTTCTGGGGTGGATTCAAGTTAATGGCATGATTGAAGACCCTCCACTCACAGGTCTGGGTGACCTGGGTTGGCTGGGACTTCTCTCCTTAGAGTTTCCTAGTTTGGTTTTGTTCATGAGGTGTGGAAAGGATCTCAGCAGCTAAGGGCCCACCTAATGCACAAGTGCTTTTCCAACTTCCTCTGGCACCAATGACTTGGGCCATAGTCACAGTGGAAGGAGATTATCTTATGGACTAGATAAAGTGAGAGGAGTTTCTTTGGGAGTCAGTCTGACTGCTATTGAGGGGCACATCCAAGGTATCTTGTAATATGGCTAAGGATTAGTTATCAAACATCATCACATACTTAAGAGTATCTCTGAAAGAATTCGGAGGGAAAATATCTACAGAAATATATAGCACTAGCAAAGATAAAGGGATCTGGAGAGCATGTTAGGGCCTGAAACAATCCACCTTCAATTATAGTGAGTGACATGCTACAGCAAAACGAGGAAGTGAAGAAAGTAGAAAGACAGGAAGGCAGGAAACAGGATATTGACTCTGGAGAAAGGCCTAGAATTCCGAGGGTGACAGCTCTCTAGCAATCCTGGAGACCAGCTGGTCCACATCACCAGAGAATGGGTTGAGGGAAAGTCTCTCAATGAAGACAACACAGAAAACAGTACATCTTTTTGAGTTATTAGGTCACATTGAGTTTCTCAGCATTGCAGTAGAGATTGAGATGAATTTATGATTAGTAATTGAAGGGAAAGAAGGCCTAAGAAAGGCCTGAGAGATTCCACAGAGTCTGGAGCACACCCCTCTCATTTGCAAGACCCTGAATTCACTCGCTTCGAGCACCAAGAGCTATATCAAGGACCAACCATATCTCCAAGCTGGGTGGTATTGCCAGGAAGGCCCCAGGGCCCTCTGAACATTGCTTGAGAATCCTCCTTCCTCAATAGAAAAAAAATCAAGTAATTATAACTCCAAGTTAAAAAATAAAGATGGTGTAATCTAAAGTAAATATAGGGGGTGGAGTACAGCAGGTAGAGTGCTTTCCTTGCACATGGCTAACACAAATTTGATCTCTGGCACCACATATGGTCTCCTGAACCTGCCAGAAGTGATCCCTGAATGCAGAGTCAGAAGTAAATATTGGGTGTGGCCCTCAGAAAAAAACAAACAAAAAATATATAATTGCACTATAGTTTAGTCCTAGAATATTTATATTGTCATAATAAGAAAATCATTAATTCATACCCATTGTTCTATAATTATTTAGGGAGGATGGAGAGGAAAGGGTGCACATGTGTGTATTATAGTGGGGACAGATGGTCTCAGAAAGCTATATTTTTTTTTTTTTTTTTTTTTGCTTTTTGGGTCACACCCGGCAATGCTCAGGGGTTTCTCCTGGCTCTGCACTCAGGAATCACTCCTGGCGGTGCTCGGCGGACCATATGGGGATGCCGGGGATCGAACCCAGGCCGGCATGGGCCGGCCGCGTGCAAGGCAAACGCCCCTACCCGCTGGGCTATCTCTCCGGCCCCAGAAAGCTATATTCTTATGTTTCATTGTTTGGACTCAATAGTTAAAGTTTAATACTGGAAGAGAAATCAAGAGCCATTATTTTAGTCTGTCTTTAGAAATATGGAGATAAATAATGACTACACAGCTAGAATTATTGCACAGGGGAGAAAACAGAAAAAACACATGGGGCTGGCAGGGATCAGGGAACTACTGCTTCCCTATACACCACAAATATTTGACTATAAATGTGTGTCATATAGGGACAGAGAGATCACAGGGTTTTCGGCACTTGCTTTGTACGCAGTCAACTCACATTTGATCTCTGGCACCACACGGAGCATTGACAGGAATGATCGATGAGTACAGAGCCGGGAGTAAGTCCAGAGTACAGCTGGAAGTGACTGACTCCCAGCCCATACGCATTATACTTATCTTTCATAGGGGTCATACATGACAGAGGTCAAACAGGATAGCTGGGGAAACATGATGCTTGCGGCCACAGCATTTAAACCAACAGTACCTGGAGGCAATGTGGTGCTAGGGATTGGAGTAAGCCTGTACTCTGTCACTTGAGCTATCACCCTGATCACTTCACTTGATCACTTGAATCCCGTTATTCATCAATTTGCTCGAGTGGGCGCCAGTAACATTTCCATTGGACCCTATTAAGTGCCAATGTAGCCCAATGGCATCTGGTTGAATCAGGAATATGAAGAGCCTCAAACCATTCCTTCAGGGTCTTGACAAGGAAGTCTGATCATCTAGTAGGTGGGCGGCCATGTGATTTTTGACATCCTGTGGGATCCAGTCGGTAACTGCTCTAGTCCAGCAGTTGTCTCCAAATCGCATTACATGTCCAGCCCATTTGATTTTTGATGATTTGGCAAACAAGACTGGTCCCTGATTCTGGAATAGCGATGGAGGTCGGAACTCCAGATTCCTTCTCTCACTTGAGTGAGGCGTGATATTCCAAGCATAGCTCTTTCGATTCCTCTTTGGGAGACCTGAATAGCATTCTCATCCTGCTTTTGTAGGGTCCAGGTCTCTGAGGTGTATATTAATGCAGGGAGAATGGTGGAGTCAAAGAGATGTGCCCGGAGTCGGAGGTTCTTTGTCCTTTTAGCTATTTCTTCAATGCCTTTGAAGGCATTCCATGCTGCTCTCTTTCTCATGCGCAGCTCAGGTTTTAGGTCGTTCATCATGTTGACTTCTCGACCTAGGTACACATAACTGCTGCATTCAGAGATGTCTGTTCCATTGAGAGTGAAAGGGGGCTCTGGAACTAGTTCATTTTTCATAAACATAGTTTTCTTTAGATTCAGCTGTAGACCTATCTTTCCACATTCTCGGTCGAAGTCAGCCAGCATTTGTGCCGCTTGGCTAATGTTTGGTGTTATTAGAACGATGTCATCAGCGAAGAAGAGGCGATGCAGTTGCCGACCATCTATCTTCACTCCCATTCCTTTCCATTCTAATTGTCACATGATGTTCTCGAGGGTGGCACTGAAGAGTTTTGGTGAAATGGTATCACCCTGTCAAACCCCTCTTTTGACATCAATGATCACTTCCTTGTAGAATGGTGAGATCCTGGTGGTGAATCCGTAATACAACTCAAGAAGGATCTTGATGTATTGGGTTTGAACACCCTGTTTTGATGTATTGGGTTTGAACACCCTGTTTTTCTTTTTTTTTTTTTTTCAATCCGGCCCAGGTATGCTGAACCAGAGACTTACAAACATGGAGCAGAGCTGCTACTTGCTCTCCCCTGTGCCCAGCGGCTCACGAGGCCCTCTGGGAGGGATGGTGGGTTCTAGCCCTGGCCCACCACCCCAGCAGAGCCTCACAACAAGCCGGATGACCCCCCCACTCCAGCGGGCTGCCATTTTCCACATTCGGACTTCCCTCGCGTCAGAACTCCACCCAGCAGCAGCCTATCACAGCCCGGCCACACGGTTCATCTATAAATGCTATATTTAGAGGTGACTACAAGGGTTTACCACCTGCATGGCAAGCCTGGCAAGCTGCCCTATTTTATTTGATATGCCAAATACCAGTAACAATTATATTAGTTCATTCCCATGATCTAATATAATGGTTTGAGTTTTTTATGTTCCTGGAGGCGAATAGATGCCCTTGGGCTCTACTAGCATGAGATAGGACATATGAAGATATTACTGGTGCCTGCTCTAGCAAATAGATGATCAACGGGAGGATAGTGATAGTGATAGTTTGGCTAGGGCTTTGATGACTGCTTCAGTCTCCACAGAATCAAAGGCTTTCTTTAAATCAATGAATGTGAGACAGAGCGGCATCTTGTACTCCCTACAAACCTCAATGAGCTCGGTTACTGTGTGGATATGGTCAATTGTGCTGAATCCTTTCCGGAAGCCAGCTTGCTTGCATGGTTGCCCTTCATCTAGTGTTCTGCCAATCCTGTTCAGGATGACTCGTGTAAACAGCTTGTAGATGACGGACAACGGGCAAATGTGGTGATAGTTGCCAATGTCGTGAATGTCTCCCTTCTTGAACAATAGAACTGTCCTGCTGGTTTTCCATTGGGAGGGCACCTTGCATTAAGACAGGTAGGGTGTGAAGAGCCGAGCTAGTGTATTGATGAGTACCGAAGGCAGATTCTTCAGGTGTTCGGGTCTGACTTTGTCTGGGCCTGGTGCTGTTCCCTTCTTTACTGACGAAATGGCATGTCGGATTTCAGAAGGGAGAACGTTGGGAATGACATATCCGTCCTGTGGAATTTGGTATGTGGGCAGGTGGATGTGGCTATCAAAGAGATCTGAGTAGAAGTCCTGGATAATCTTCTCCATTGCCTTTCTGGAAGATGTGATAGATCCATCAGGGCGTTGGAGGGCAGTCTTGGTCTTATAGTGGGCAAAGGACAGGCAGGTGGTGCGAATGCTTTTCCCGGCTTCTGCTGCATCTTCCAGTATTTCTGTTCTTCTGTCTTTGAGGTCTTCTTTTATCACTTCTCTGCACTGCTTTTGCAAGCTTGCTGCTGCTTAACATCACCCTGATAACTAATTTTATTTTTTAACAAATCCCCCCCCCCCACTCTCCCTAGATAAAGGGGAATCATTGACTGAATTAATAATAATTATTATTGGTTTTTGTTTTGTTTCTTGATCCACACCTAGTGGCCAGGGATCACTTCTGGCAGTGTCAGGAGTGTCGGGGACGCCCGCTGGGGTCCCCAAACAGTGCTGGGAAGCCGAGTTCCCTTTTTACCTCGGAGCCGGCGGGGAATGCATGATGACTCAGGAATTTGATGCAGTTTTAAAAGGGTTTACTTATCACAGGTTTAGGCATACAAGTCAGCAATAGAATAAACCATGTGCTTAGGATTCCCAGCTAAAACCCCAGCCACGTGTAGGCCAACATGGCGGCCACCACGTATTAAGGCCCTGTAGAGAGGAGACAAAGACAAGACTCCCAAGAAGAGTGTGAGCTCCAAAAGAGAGCCCAAAAGGAGAGAGAGAGCAAGAGAGGAAGCAGCCTAGTTTTAAACCCCTGCAACTTAGACCTTCCACTATTATGGGAAGCAGGGAGGGTCAGATGCCCTCAGGTAATTTCTCCCTGCACCTCACCTAGGCCCTTTTATATGCTAGCGTTTGAGCCAAGATCTGCCTGGAAATGCCTTTATAGTGTAGAGAAGGGGGTTTCTGAGATGGCATGTCTCTGTACCAAAGACTAATGCCAGTTAAATATTTCTCCAAGCCTTCACAAGAGTCTCGTCTACTTCACGGTAGTTTTGTATTTATTTGCCTTTGAGTTATCAGGAAGCCATGCTTGCTTGCTTGGAGGCAAACAGCATTTCTCTCTGGTCTAATTACTTAGAGATCCAAGGTGGCCAGGCAAATATGCTGATAAGATCTAGCTAGTCCCATGATGATTGTGGTAGCATGAGAGAATATTTATACCAGCCAGTACAGAATAGATGGCATAGATGGTCAGATAAATTGCCACATTTAAACTACCCCCTATGTACAAAGTGATCTGCAGGAGGCAATCCAGGGCAGATGCAGAGGCTTTTAGCCTTTTAGGTGTCCTGCAACAAGGAGGACCATATTGGGTTCCAGAAACGGAACCCAAGTCAGTCGCCTGTAAAGCAAGTACTTTTGATTTGGTCTAAAAAGTGCTGATGGGAAGGACTCTCTACTGTGTCCTTCCCATCAGCACATATTGCCTAGAGAAACGAACAGGTTCTGCAGGACTCACTACTCCTTCATTTTTGATAGCCATGAGTTCAGACTCATCCAAAGGAAAGCACCTTTCCAAATGCATTTAAATTACTCATTCCTTGGTCATCAAAAACAAGCCATTAAATATATTTTCCATGTTTTTCTAATTTGATGAGTAACATAACCCTAGTAATTAATAGATCTTCAGGGAATAAAATCCCTCTAAGTGTAAGTTGGCTGTCCTCTCAGAAAATTAAAAAAGCTCATAAACATTCTACATCATGTGCATACAGTGTGACTAATTGATTATTCCAATGACATGATCATATTCCTGCACGCACATTTGCAGACACACTCCCCTGTGGGCACATGTGCAAACAGTTGACCCAGACAGAAGCTTCTTATTTTTTAAATTAAATATTTATTTTCAAATGCAGCAATATTTCCCCCTTTTGTTTCTACATAAAAAGTTTGCAACTATTTTAACATATCAGCTTCATCAAGATTGACCATCAATCTGAAGTTATACTAATAAATAAAACCACAAGTTTACTTAGAGATATTTTAAATATAATGTGTGCATGACTCATTTAGCATAACCATTTATTTCTTGGTAAACCAGTGTGGTTACCTTTTTTTTTTTTTGAGTCACACCCGGCAATGCTCAGGGGTCACTCCTGGCTCTGCACCCAGGAATTACTTCTGGTGGTGCTCGGGAGACCATGTGGGATCGAATCCATGTTGGCCGCATGCAAGGCAAACACACCCTACCCACTGGGTTACGTATTTTTTAAAAAAATATTTTATTTTACCACCGTGAGATAGACAATTACAAAGATGTTCATGTTTGCAGTCATACAGTGTTCCAGCACCATCCCTCCACCAGTGCCCATCTCCCACCACCAGTGTCCCTGATTCCCTCCCCCAGACAGACACTTCTGACTCATCTTTGACTGCCATTACTAAGGCAAAGGAAAACATCTGGTAAAACTAGTGTTTCGGGTTGTCTTCCTCAATCCCACCTCGATGACTAGGTCTTTCTCTACCCCTCGAGCATCTTTCCCTATGAAAGCAATAATAGAATGAATAGTCCTGAGGGAAGCACATGTTTTCTGGGATCTGCAGTTATTAAAAACTTTTTGTAGGTAATGCAGATGATTACCTTAAACATAGGTCTCTTATGCCTATGTTTGAGTTATCATCACAGGCAATTTTTCCCCCTTTCATCCAGGATTATAAGAGCAGCACATCACATATGTTGAACTGTATCAGCCCTACAAATACTATTGTTTCAAATGCACTTTGATCTAATTTTTCTCAGTCCAACTATGATATGCACATCAGTCTTCTGGAGTTTTGATAAAAAGTAGAATACGATTTAGCAGGTGTGAGAGGCTCCCTTATGGATATAGCACGAGCAGAAGGGTGGAGTGCCAGGTCACTTTAAATCTCACAGATGGAATAGGTAGCTAATCAGAATGGATAATGGGATGGCTTGGGGGGATGTGGCAGCAGATAAAAGGAGGCCCCAAACCCCAAGTCTCACTTCTAGCTCTTTCTCTGGTGCATTAGCTTTCCCTCTCTCTCTCTCTCTCTCTCTCTCTCTCTCTTTCAACATGTCCTCTTTGGACTCTCCTCTCTTCTTGAACCTCCAGGATCAGGTAGGACTGTGGTCCTGACACATGACCCAGCACAGACAGGTCACAAGTCCCAGACAGGGGCAGAATACACATGTGCTGATGTACTCAGGGCAGTCTCTGTGTGCCATTCCCAGTGACAGTACCTGCAATGTGGTTTAGTGGAATGAACTATGGCATTTAGAGATCCTGCTTGGCAAGTGCAAGTTTGTGGGTTCAAACTCCAGTATTGCTTGTGAATTCTCAGCTGATTCTGACAGCAACGCTGTTGGGGAACCAAGAAAGTGTATTCAGCAGACAGCTCTGTGGTTTAGAAAGCAGTGAGGTGGAAAACAATCCTTCACTCAAACAATCCCTCCAAAAAAGGCCGGTGTGGCCATACTAGTATCAGATAATATAGACTTCAGGGTTAGAAGGGACAATGAAGGCCATTTGTTATTAATTAAGGGGTATGTATACCAGGAAGAAATTACACTACTAAACATATATGCACCCAATGGGGGCCAGCAAAATATTTAAAACAACTGCTAAGAGACCTCAAAGAAGACATTAACAGTAGCACAATAATAGTTGGAGACTTCAACACTGCTCTATCAACTATGGACAGATAAACAAGACTAAAACTCACCAAAGAAATATTGGCCCTGAAGGAAGAAATGGAAGAAAGAGAGCTAGTGGATATATACAGGGCTTTTCATGCCAAAAAAAGCTGAATACACATTTTTCTCCAGTGCACATGGAATATTCTCCAAGATAGACCACACGCTGAGCCACAAAGCATACCTCAATAAAATAAAAAGATAGAAATTGTGTCAACTATCTTTTCAGACCATGATGCACTGAAAATGGAAGTTAATCATACACAGAAACAGGGAGTCAAACCAAACACCTGGAAACTGAACAGCTCACTGCTGAACAACCCATGGGCCATAGAAGAAATCAAACAGGAAATCCAAAAAATTCCTGGAAACATATGAAAATGAAGACACCAACTATAAGAACTTGTGGGACATGGCAAAAGCCATGTTAAGAGGGAAGTTTATAGCTCTGCAAGCATTCATCAGGAAAAAGAAAGAGCCCACATAAATAACCTCACTATAGAGCTGAAGACATTAGAAAAAGACCAACAAAAGGAGCCCAACCCAGGCAGAAAAAGGAAATAATAAAACTTAGAGAGGAAATCAATGAGTTGGAATCCAAAATAACAATCCAAAAAATTAATGAAACCAAGAGCTGGTTCTTTAAAAAAAATAAACAAGATTGACAAACCACTGGCAAGGCTTGTAAGGACAGGGAAAGAGAGAACCCAAATAAACAGAATCAGAAATAAAAATGGTGAAATCACAACAGAAACCACTGAAATCCAAAAGATCATCAGAGATTACTTTGAGAGTCTGTATGCCATGAAACACGAGAATCTAGAAGAAATGGATAAATTCCTGAAGTCTTATAACCTCCCACGGTTGAAACAAGAAGACCTGCAATACCTGAGTAAGCCTATCTCCATCGAGGAAATTGAAACAGTAATTAAAAAGTCTGCCCACACACAAAAGCCCAGGTCCAGATGGATTCACTAGGGAACTCTACCAAACCTTTAAGGAGGACCTACTGCCAGTCCTTTTCAAGCTCTTCCAGGAAATAGAAGAAACAGAAACACTCCCAAACAGCTTCTACGAGGCACATATCACCCTGATACCCAAAGCAGGGAGATACAACACAAAGAAAAAAAAACTACACCAATATCCCTGATGAACACGGATGCTAAGATCTTCAACAAAAATACTAGCAAACAGAGTCCAAAGACTCATCAAGAAGAGTATACATCATGACTAAGTAAGATTCATCCAGGTAATGCAAGGATGGTTCAACATTCACAAGTCAATCAACATAATCCATCATATCAATAAGAGAAAAAAATAAAAACCATATGATCCTATCAATAGACGCAGAGAAAGCATTTGACAAGATCCAGCACCTGTTCATGATTAAAGCCCTCCAGAAAATGGGAATTGAAGGGACTTTCCTCAAGATAGTTACAGCCATCTACCAAAAGCCCACAGTTAGCATCATTCTAAATGGGGAAAAATTGAAAGCCTTCCCCCCTGAGAACAGGGACAAGACAAGGTTACCCACTCTCACCTCTTTTATTCAATATAGTATTGGAAGTACTTGCCATAGCAATCAGAGAAGAAAAGGACATCAAGGGCATACAGATAGGCAAGGAAGAAGTCAAGCTATCATTATTCGCAGATGACATGATATTATACCCAGAGAACCCGATACTCTCTACCAAAAAACTCCTAGAAACAAGAGATACATATAGTAGAGTGGCAGGATATAAAATCAACACCCAAAAGTCGGTGACTTTCCTATATACAAATAACGAAAGAGAAGAAAGGGATATTAAGGAAACGATTCCATTCACAATTGTAAAAGAGGACACGAGGAAATGGAAACATATTCCCTGCTCATGGATGGGGAGAATCAACATTGTCAAAAAGGTAATACTCCCTAGAGCTCTGTACAGATTCAATGCAGTCCCTATAAGGATACCCAATGACATTCTTCAAAGAAATCGACCAAACACTTCTGAAATTCGTATGGAACAATAAACCCCCCAAGGATAGCTAAAGCAATCCTCGGGAAAAAGAAGATGGGAGGCATCACCTTTCCCAACTTCAAACTGTACTACAAGGCAGTAGTAATTAAAACAGCATGGTATTGGAACAAAAACAGACCTGTGGACCTATGGAATAGAATTGAGTATCCTGACACCCAACCTCAAACACATGATCATTTAATCTTTGATAAAGGTGTAAAGAGTCCAAAATGGAGTAAGGAAAGCCTCTTCAACAAGTTGTCTTGGGAAAACTGGGCAGCGACATGTAAAAAAATGAATTTGGACCTGTGTCTAACACCATGCACAAAAATCAGATTAAAATGGATTAAAGATCTCAATATCAGACTTGAATCCATAAAGTGCATTGAAGAAAATATAGGAAAAACCCTCCACGACTTTGAAGCTAAAGGCATCTTCCAAGGTGAAACATCACTAACAAAGCAACTAGAAGAAAAGATAAACATATGGGACTACATGAAACTAAAAAGCTTCTGCACTTCAAAAGAAACAGTGACTAAGATACAAAGGCAGTCCATAGAATGGGAAAGAATATTCACCCAATACCCATCTGATAAGGGGTTAATATCCAGGATATATCAGGCACTGGTAGAACTTTACAAGAAGAAAACAAACAACCTCATCAAAAAATGGGGAGAAGAAATGAACAGAAACTTCAACCAGGAAGAAATTCGAATGGTCAAAAAACATATGAAAAAATGCTCATCATCACTAATCATCAGAAAGATGCAAATCAAAACAACAATGAGATATCATCTTACACCACAGAGACTGGCACATATCCAAAGAGAGTAACAACAAGTGCTGGCGTGGATGTGGGGAAAATGGGGACACCATCCATTGTTGGTGGGAATGCCGGCTGGTACAACCTTTCTGGAAAACAATATGGACTTTCCTCCAAAGACTAGAAATTGAACTCTCATTTGACCCACCCGTACCACTCCTGGAAATCTACTCTGGGAGGCCAAAAATATGCAGCGGAAACACCATTCCTGCTTTTATATTCATAGCAGCATTATTCACAATAGCCAGAATCTGGAAACAACCAGAGTGCCCGAGAATCGATGACTGGATAAAGAAGCTTTGGTACATCTACACAATGGAATACTATGCAGCTGTCAGGAAAAATGAGGTTATGAAATTTGCCTATAAATGTATGGACATGGAGAAGATCATGTTGAGTGAAATTAGCCAGAAGGAAAGAGACAGATATAAAATGACTGCATTTATTTGCATGACATAAATATATATGTATATATTTTGATACCAATATCCAACGTCAAGTGAAACATGTATCAGGAGGTTTTGTCAAAGGTGGAAATTATCACAAATGTGTGGGAGCCAGAGGCTAGGTAAGACAGAAAATGGAACAGTGTGCTAACAATTGTCGAAAAGTACTAATAATACCAACCTAGAACTGAGCATTAAATACAGGCAAAAAAGATACATATGACAACCCTTTAATGTATGTTCTGTAATCCATAGTCTGGAAGGGAAGGAAAAGAGAAAGAGAGAAAGGGAGAGAAATAAAAACCTGCCATTGAGGCGGGCTGGGGGGAGGGGGAGGGAACCGGGGACATTGGTGGTGGGAGACGGGCACTGGTGGAGGGATGGGTGCTGGAACACTGTATGACCAAGACCCAAATATGAACATCTTTGTAATTGTATATCTCATGGTGGTATAATAAAATACTAAAAAAAATGAAATACTTATAAAAAAAAAGAAAGCAGCCAGGGAAAGTGTGCAGTGGTGGGCTTAAGCGCTGGTGTCAGTCATCCTTGGTCCAAGGACTCCCTCCCTAGAGGCTTCCAGCGGCCTTGCTAGTGCAGATATCTATTTTGATTCGCTATTTGATTTTTTGGTAACTAACTATTCTTTGCATTTTCCCTTTCAGTTTATAGAAAATGCATATCTGTTTTCCATGGCATTTTTTGAATATGTGTGTATGTTTGTTTTGGGGCCACATTCGATGATGCTTAGGGCTTACTCCTTCTCTGAGCTCAGGAATCAATCCTGGCTTACTCTGGGGACCATATTGGGTACGGAAATAGAACCTAGGTTTGCCGCATATAAGGTCAGCACCTTACCTGCTGTACTATCACTCAGGTTCATGAATGGTGTTTTTGTACATGAATAGACAGCAGAAAAAGAGAAAGGTAAAATTGACCAATGTGTAAAGAACTCAATTTTTTTCATACATTATAGAATTGGCAAGAAATAAGAATCTGGGCATCAATTCTGAAGAAAATAAAGCCATATAACTTATTCTCCTTGTTAAAATATAATGCTTTTTGGGGATGGAGTGATAGCACAACAGATAGGGCATTTGCCTTGCATGTGGTCTATCCAGGTTTGATCCCTGGCATCCCCATATGGTCCCTGAGCACCACCGAGTAATTCCTGAGTGCAGAGCCAGGATGAACCCTGAGCATCACCGGTGTGACCCCAAAAAATAGCTTTTAATCACATTAATTTAAATTATGTAATAAATCCTATTAAATAATGCAAATATCTATACTTATGTTCATAAATACATGATCATAAGTAAAACAGAAGGTTGAAGATTTTGAAACAGTTACTGACTATAGGTAACTTTAGGTTACCTATAGTAAGTAGGTTACCTATAGTAGGTTACTATAGGTAAGTTTACTTAAGCAATAATTCCTTTCTTGGAAGTGGCAAGTTACTATAGGTAAGTTACTATAGGTAAGTTTTACTTAAGCAATAATTCATTTCTTGGAAGTGGCCTGTGGAGACAGAAACAGTTTGTCTAAGAATTTCACTCTGGTGTTGACTCTAGATGGTCAAAGCTTGTCTTTGCAACCCCACTTCCGGGCTTTTTTCCATGTGGTGGTAGTTGCCATGAGCCAACTGATGCTCTTGGCCAACAGAGCAGAAAGGAGAAACACCCCCACTGTCCACATACCACGGTCCCCCCGCCCTGCATTCTCCACCACTATCACCACCAAATCCAGTCCTTGCTACCATCAGTAACAACTAAAGCAATGGGTGCCATTCATTTCATTTTTAATTCTTTACAATGAAAATTCCACCCCTCACATGTGTGTTTCAAATATATTTATTTCTTGGGGAAACTGCTTATTCTATTTTATAAGTAATTTGCTAGAATAAGTAAGTGAAAATAAACAGTAGTGGAACATTTTCAAAGTTCATTATCTAATATTATTTAATGTGCTAAGGATTAAGGCATTTTTTGTCTTTTTTGGGTCATACCCGAAGATACTCAGGTGTTACTCCTAGCTCTGCACTCAGGAATTACTCCTGCCAATGCTCAGGGGACCATATGGGATGCCAGGGATGGAACCCGGGTTGGCACATGCAAGGCAAACACCTTCCCTCCTGTAGCTATCACTCCAGCCCCAACTACAGACTCTTCTAAACCTTCTTTTTTGTTTGTTTGTTTCTTTCTGGACCCAGCAGTTTTCATTGGCAATTCCTGGCTCTGTGCATGAAGATTGCTTCCAATAGACCTAGGGTAACTGTGGAATTGAACCTGATCTCCCCACATGCAAAGCATGCACTCAACCCATTGTGCTATCTCATGATCAGGGGCTGGAGCGATAGCACAGCAGGTAGGGTGTTTGCCTTGCATACAGCGGACCCAGGTTCGATCCCCAGCATCCTAGAACACTGGGAGGAGTGACTCCTGAGTGCAGGCCAGAGTAATCCCTGCGCACCACAGGGTATGGCACAAAAAAAAAGAAAGGAAGACAAGTACACTAGATTTAATTTTTTTTTTTTTTGAGGGTCACCCCTAGCAATGTTCAGGGGTTGCTTTTGGTGGGGTTTGGGATAAAACCCATGTTGGCTGCATGAAAAGCAAGCACCCTATCTGCTGTACTCTCTCTTTAGCCCCCAAAGAATACTTTGAAAATAATTTTGGGCCACACCCGGAAGTGCTCAGGGTTTACTTATGGCTCTGTGCTCAGGACTCAGTCCTGGCAGACTTAGAAAACTATATGGGATGCCAAGGACCCAACCAGGGTTGGCTGTGTGCAAGGGAAGTGCTCTACCACTGTACTACCGCTCAAACTCTTAAAAAAATACATTTAAAATTTAATTTTAAAATATTTTTTGTAAAATGGATTTAATATTTAAGACAGATCATTTATTAATAGTGTTTGGTATATTGCAGGTTTAATAAAACATTTTCTTTTTTTCCTTGGTTTCTGGATCATACCTGGTATGCTAAGGGATTATTCCCGACTCTGTGTTCAGAGATCATTCCTCGCAGGGCTTAAGGCACCATATAGAGTGTTGAGGATTGACTTTCAGGTCTGCCGAGAGCACTCAGGAAGCCCAGTTTCATTCCTCAGTAAAACATGGTCCTCCAAATACATCCAAGAGCACCCCCACTCAATAGAGCCTGAAATATTCCCCAAGTACTGACAGGTGTAACCCCCCCAAATCAAGAACTAAGACCATAATTACTCAAATTCATTTCTGTAATAATATTCCACATGACTTTTATGGGGAAGATCTCTGAACTCATACAAATCCCACTTTTGTGGAGATTTTACTAAACTTGAAATAAGCCTCATTCTACCAGCTGCTCAGTTCAGTGAAATCTTTGGGTGGTGGGGAAGATGGATTTTCCTTCTGCAACAGACTGATGGTAAGCCTTGGTTACCACTTTAACCACTTTATTAAAAGCATTGGTTCAGATTTTCCTGACTAAATTTTTGGACACTTCCCATGTCTACTTTCCCGGCAGTCAGCATTCATGTGGGACAGCTTTGAAGCAGCGCCGCCCATGTGATGATGCTGGTGAAAGCGGATCTTTTCCAAACCAGAGCTGGTTTCCTACCACCAGCTCCAGATCCTTCCTCTCTCCTTTCCTTTTCTCTTCATCATTGATTTATTATTCATCAGAGCTATCTGGATTTCCCCATATTTCCAACTTAATTAGGGCTTAGAAAATAATAAGTACCATGTTTTCTCTCAAATCCAACACATAACCTGTTAATAAGCTGAAAAACACTTATTTTTTAGTTAATAAGCTGAAATAGAATTAGTTAATAGGCTGAAAAAAACGTATTTTTAGAATTTGATACACCAAGTAATTTAAAAAGGCTTGATTCCAGGAACAGTGCCATTTTCTTCAGACATTGGAGGGTGGTGGTGGTGTGGTGTGGTGTGGTGTGGTGTGGTGTGTGTGTGTGTGTGTGTGTGTGTGTGTGTGTCTGAGAGAGAGAGAGAGAGAGAGCGCGCGATCGGGTCATACTGCTACTTATCAGGGCATGCTCCCAGAGAAGATGCAGATTAAATCGTCAGAGTGAAGCCACACTTATGAATGAAAGTGTTTCTAATGGGGGTTCCTGCTGTTTGTTTTCTTATACTTCTAAAATTGTAACTTCCATATTATACTGAGCCACTTTAACAGTTTCTATTTCTATTCTGGGTCCTAAGGAAGGAATATTTGGCAGTGTATGCACATTAAAATTTAAAAAAGAAGGAAAATAAAAAGAAAGAAAAAAAGCCTTTTCTTTGGCCGACATTCAACTTTTATGACATATTTTTAGATTTGGAAACACATTCTCCGGTCCCTCCACCCAGCATTTATATTTTTACTCCCCTCTTATTCCTTCCAAACTTCACCAAAATCTGTTTCCTGACAATTTGAGAAGTGAGAAATGTCTGCGTGGGGGAAAAAAGTGAAGACATATGTTGTAATTCTTAGCAGGGGAAAACATTGCCCAATGACAAAATCAAGGGCTGTCTTGTGATGTTTTCTTCTGCTCACACTAACTTTTCCTCTTTGGAGCTTGCTCTCATCTCACGGGGGCTGCTCCAGTCCAGTCAGACCCCTGACCTGGAGCGAGAGCTGAGAGCAGCGCCTGCATGCAGGATCCTCATATTCACAGGGTTGATCTCTGGTACCTGCATCATGTCCTGTGCGCCTCAGGACACCAAGCTGGGCAGCCGCTCCTTGCACTGCCTAGCGTGGCCAGTCACCACCCCCAAAACTACACCACCCCAAGGAAAAACAAATCCCAGATACTGTGACCCCCTTCACATCAGCAGTTTGCTGCTGCCCAAGGATGGGAAGACCACAATGACTATGTGGAGATTGACCACGATGACCTTAGTGTGGAGAGTGGACAGGAATGAGTACGGCTGAACCGTCACCTGACACTGATGGTAAACACAAAAAAAGCAGGCAACCCATTAAATTGTCAGTCTGATTTCTAATAGCCCTTCCTACTGTTGGGGTAGAAATTTTGGTCAGAGCAGGACAGACAGTACAGCAGGTGGGGTGCTTGCCATGCACACACCAGCGTGGGTCTGATCCTTGGAACTCCATGTGGTCCCCTGAACCCAGGAGTGATCCCCGAGCATAGAGTCAGGAGTAAGCCCCTGAGCACCAGTAAGTACAGTGTGGTGTGGTCCCAAAATAGAAGCAAGCAAACAAACAAAAAACACCAAAATCCACCAAAGAATTTCTGACTTCTATATTGATAATGGCTGATTTTTATACTAATCCAGAATTAAAAATTAGAACAAGCCACCCCACCCCCTGTAATCCAGAAAATTTGGTCTATGAACAAGAACTTTTCAAGCAGATAGTATCTCCCAGGCATGGTCCCAAGGCACAGGAATATGGCAGTAAAGATAATAAACTCTGCCCTGTTGATGTTGAAACAAGAGGGAACTCAGCCAGGCACTTCAGAAATTGCGCAACATAGGGTGAGGTAGTCTTCGGGATCTGGATTAGCTATATCTGATTTACTGTGACTTTTCGTTAACTTCAACTAAGTCAAGCACTATCCTAGATAGTAGTGGAAATCCTTCCAGGTTGAAAACTATCGTTTCTTCCTGCTCTGTGATTTTTTGCTCCTTATCATTACATAAACTGCTGGGCGGAAAAGTGTAAACATTTTCATTACACTACATGGGTTAATCATAGACACTGCCACGATTTCATATTTACACGACATATATGCTGAATAATTATATTCTGCTTTAAAAGAAAAAGGACAAGTGGAGAAATTTCAAACATCAAAAATCATTTCACACATGACTATGATACAGTATTACAATGTATTATGTGCAAAATTACACGAAAAATCATTTACAAAAGGAAGTACAACAGTTTGTGCTGAGGGTTCTAAAAAGTACAGCAAAAGCTAAAAAAGGTACAAGGTACAAAGCCAACTGGACTCGATGACTATGTATCTTCACACAGTACAAAAACAGTGTTCTAGTAACTACTGGTGTTACATTGACACAAGACCCTCATACTCTGTGCACCACAAATCGGATTTAACAAAATATAAATTTTACTCTGTTTATAACACAAATGAGCTTTTTGGTGTATCTGCAAACTCTTTTTCAAACAGTATCTTAGCTAATGAAAGTCACATTACACATTACTTGGTTCAAAATAATTTGATATTATTTGTTTTGATTGACATAGAAAACCAAAAAGGGGGGTTATCTTTCTTTTCTCATGGAACGTTCAAAATTATTTCAACAGTGATGGACATATCTTGCCAAATCTCATGGCATATTTACAGTATTTTCAGTATTGGTTCCATCCATCTCCTTTTCCCGTCTTTCAAGGAGCCTGAACCAGCAGTTTACGCTCCTTAGTCCTTGATTTGAATCTATATAACTCGCGATCTCTCTCTACATTCATTTCTCTCCTGATTCTCAGCATCACTTGGTTAAAACATGAAACAGCACAATACCATCATGTGTTGGACAAGGTAACGGCACATTAGAGTCCTAAGGTCATTGTGTAGCCAGTGTCAGTAACACATTGCTTTAAGAGATCCAGCAGTCTCTTACCAAATAGTCAAAACATCCAGTTACAGAAAAGAGACTTTTAAAATGCAATACTCTCAAACCCAGCAAGAGATTTGTTTTGTATATTAAAGGTTAAAATCACATGCATAATTATAGAATATTTTAAAGTTACAAAAATATCTTAAAAACCAACAGTTTACCTGCAACTGCTATAAACATTTCTATGAAATATATAAAAACACAAAGGCTCTTTAAAAAAGGAGAGAAAGAAAAGCAAAAAGAAAGGAAGAAAAGGATGGAGCCATCCACAGGCTTGGGAAAAACCTGATGCGCTGCATCAGACAGCCTTGTCAAACACCTGCTGTTGAGCTCAAAGGGAGAGCTTGTACCTTGTGTATTCAGCACGCACATACATACATATCTACATACATACATACATGCATATATATATATATGTATATATACACATGAGCCAATCTAGGAACTAGCTGGGGCTAGGAAATAATCAGGGATACCTGAACTACCAAATGTAATTCACCATATCTGAAGGCGAATCCATCTGCTGCACAAACCTCATGTCACCTTGCCTGGGCAACGTGGCTGTCAGTGCCCTTGGCCAATTTCACCTGTGGATAGCTTTAGTCACTAAACTTGGAGTCTCCAAAGAGGAGAGTCCTTTTCAAGCACAAGTCCGTGGGAAGCTGGGAGGTAAGGTTCCTAACCCCCTTGCTTTGGATGCACCACTGGGAAGTCCCACCTTTCTTCTATGAGGTGGTAAGATCTTCCCCATTCTGGAAAATGACCCCATAAGGATCACTCTTGATGCGCTTGTAGACGAAATGGAAGATGTGGGGTTGTGGCCGGCTGTGTAGCTCAGCCTTGATTTTCTGAGGGTATGTGTCCTCTGCTAGCTGCTGCCAGGTTTCATCAACAAAGAGGAAGAGAGCTGTACTCCTGGGGATCTTCCACCTTAAACTTCTCTGCACAGAGCTGACACACATCCTCAGTAGTGACGCATGGCCTCACCAGGAGAGTCTTCCCTGTGCAACCACTGCTGACCTCTTGGAATGCAACTCGGAGGTAATTCTGTGGACAGAAAAAGATTAAGATGCTGGGGACAAAGTCAGAGGGGGAAAACCATGGAACCATGTACAAACACAATAGGATGCCAGCAACATGTGTCTTTTGTGACCCTTTCATCTCGTGACTTCCTGGCACCTTAGGAGGTCCAATATGGGGGCAGAGACCTTGGACAGCTGGGAGAACAGCTGTACGGACTGAGTTGCTATATTTTAATTTATTTATAGCCATTATTATTCTAATGTCTTATTTTTGTTAGGCACCATGTATTTACAATCCTGTTAATGAGAAGGTTTTAAGCACACACTATTCTAAACCACATCCTTCACCTGAGTATCTAATTCCCTACATCATTGTCTTAGTATCCTCCTCAGCCCCCAAGTCCTGTTTCTGCTCTCACCCACTAACCATGGTAAGTTTAGCTCTGTTCATTCTCACGTTCTGCTATCTACAGTTGCTATATCTTAATTCTCTGCACATACAAAAAGCAGGAAGTCCCTTCAGCCCAACTGTGATTTTTCAATTTCCCTCCTAGGCCTGATTAAGAAATCCCTGGGTTGATACCATGCAGAGACTCAGATACAACGGGAGAGCTGGCACCCGGCTCTCCCCTAGCTCAGCTGGCCATCAGGCTCCCAGGAGCAAAGATGGGTTTTGGGAGTGGGCCCATCACCTCTGGGGGCCTCGGAAGCAGCCAGATGAGACTTGCCCACCACAATAGCCGCCATTTTCGCTGTCTGGACGCTGCAGCACATCAAAGCCCGCCAAGGAGAGACATTGATCTCAAGACCAGATTAACAGAGTAGCCGAGTTTGAGCCCAGGTAGGTGGCTCTCAGAAGCGTAAGTCACCAGACACTTGTTAGATGGAGCTGGGACCACCCCTTTCCCTTCTATCTTGTCCTGAAGGCCCGGTGGTCCTGCCTAAGAACCCCAGGGCGACCAGCCATAGCATGCAGAGACTCAGACACAATGGGGAAAGCTGTCATCCAGCTCTCCCCTATCTCAGCTGACCATGAGGCTCCCCAAGTTGCAGGGTCGCTTGTGGCTGCGCGGTCCATCAAACATGTGGAATCAATCATGTCCTAGAATATACTACACTCCATGATGCATAGGAAAGGGAAGGGGAGGGAGAGATAGAGAGAAAGAGAGAAAGGAGATACAGAACCCGCCATGGAGGTGGGCTGGGGGCAGGGGGAGGGTGGTGGGGACATTGGCGATGGGAGATGGGCATGGGCGGAGGGATGGGTGTTGGAAAACTGTAGAACCAAAACTCAAACATAAGCACCTTGTAATTGTATATCTAACGATGGTGTACTAAAATAATAAATTAAAAAAAAAGAAATCCCCGGGTTGAGTTGGGGAGATAATACAGCAGGTAACCCATATGCTTGGCATTTGGCAGACTTGGGTTTGATTTCTGGCACCACAGAGGGCCCCTGAACCCTACCAGGAATGATCCCTGAGCAGAGTCAGGAGTAAGATCTAAGCACTGCAGGATGTGCCCCCAATCCCACTCCCCTCTTCAAAGAAGAAGTAACCACTGAGTAAAAGCATGATTTGATCTTCAGCAACACATAGCAAGGTGTGGTCCGAAAGAAAAAAACAAAACAAAACAAAATGCAGCCTACCTGGATTCAGTCCCCAACATCTCATAGCCAGTGTGGCTGGTGTTGCCCCCAAACAAACAAACAAATAAAACTAAAGATAGCCGGAGACGTAGTACAGTAGCATGTAAAGCAATTGCCGTGCATGCAGTCAGCCTGGGTTCAATCCCTGGAATTCCATATGGTCCCCTGAATACTGCAAGGAGTACTTCCTGAGGGCAGAGAGCCAGGAATAACTGCAGAGCACTGCCCAGGTGTGGCCTCAACACCAAAAATAGAAACAAAATAAAAGAAATTCTGGGTAAGAGTGTGAGCCAATCCAATGTTGGGTTTATTCCCAATTTGGAAAAGAAACCAACTAGCAGAAGAATTGGAATCAGGAAATCTGCAGGAAGAGATATCAAAAATCCGGAGACATACGAGCAGACACCACAGCAGCCGTGGACGACTCAGAGTCCATGCAAAGGCAGCACATGTGTGCATTGGACCACAAAGCTGTGAACAACTGCTCAGAATTCTAAGCTAAGACAGTCCCATATGTACATTGGGCCATGAAGTCGCTGCCAATGTTTGACTGTTTCTCATCTCTCAAATGAAATTTCATGTGGCTCCTCAAGCTTATACGAGTGCAATGTGGGCATATTGGCAGGAGGAAAACGCAGATTCTGCCAAAAATTTCTGGAGCTGGAGCTGATGAAGAGAAAAGTGCTATAGCCGGGAAAAGAAAGGTTGTGCTTGCAGGCTTGGCGTGGTGAATAATATTGGGTAATGCCAATCATGAGATAAAATAAACCTGTGATTTCACACACAAAGCCCAGGAGAGCTGTAAGGAATCCAGACTCTATATCAGGCTTCTGCAATTTTCTGCCCGTGCGTAACTTCTCCAGTTTCCACCTTTTTAGGAGTGAGGTTATGAGTTAAAGTAGAAACATAAATTTCTCAGAAGGAAAACAAATACATCTCCCATTTCTTAAATTAGTAACCCTACTGGGAGTAGCGAGAAGTGGTCTCTGATAAGGGGGAGGTGCTCCGTGTGTGCGTGTGTGTGTGTGTGTGTGTGTGTGTGTGTGTGTGTGTTGACCACTGGAGGTTGTGTAAAGCTCTTGAGAGCCATAATCTGACTTTTCTCTCTTAAACAAGCTCTTTGGGGAAACACTATACCGTGGCCCTCAGGAAGGCTCATGTCTCCTAGAGTACGACCCACGCAGGACTAAGCTCAGGTCCTCTGTCTAATTTTTTTTTTTTTTTGCAAGGGGAGGGTTGGGTCACATCAGCAGTGCTCAGGGCTTACTTCTGTCTCTGTGCTTCCGGGTCACTCCGTGCAGTGACTACGGGCCACAGGCAGTGTGATCAAATCGGATTGGCTGACTCTAAAGCAAGTGACTTAAGCAGTCCTGTCAGAAGCAGGGTCACAACCACTGGCTCTGACCAACTGCCAGAGCCAATGCTGCCCGTGAGATTCTGCGGTCTTCCGTTCTTTGGCATGGGAGTTTTAGACACTGTACTCCATTATTGTCTCCTCCCAGAGACGCAGTCACCTGCAGAGCTAACCCGTCTGTTTCCACCCAGCTGGATTCGAGGAAATCAAATCCACGCAGCCTGTGCCGGCAGCTTCCTCCTGCCGTGACTTTTGTCTGCTTGGGCGCCTGGCGTCTATCTGAATGGCTGTGGGAGAAATCCTGCCTTCATTTAATTTTGTTTGCTCAATTGCAGCAAAAATCGGCTCCCCCCCCACCCCCAGTTCAAAGGAAACAGAGAAGTGAAACAACAAGGTCAGAGGGTGGTTTAAAATATCCCGTTTGTGCCTGATAATTCTAACAAGGCAAGGGGCACCTGCTGAGAACAAGCTGAAGGACAGCGGAACGGCCACTGTGGGTGCGGGCAGCTCAAGTGGAGCGCCTGCTTGGAGCGGAAGAGGACGTGACCAGCATCAAAAGCCAAAAACCAGGGCCAGAGAGAAAGCGCAGTGGGTAGTGCACTTGCCTTGCACGTGGCTGACATGGGTGCAATCCTCAGTACCCCAAATGGTCCTTTGAGCACCCCAGAGTATGGCCTTCGAGCCAAACTTCTCCCCCCACCGCCCCAAAATAAACCAACAAAATCCCCCAGGCCGCAGAGCAGCCTCCCCCATCAGCACCTGAAAATCATCCACGGAGGGGATGGTCCTGTTGGTGGTTCTCCGCTTGTGCCACTGCTTCAAGGTGTCTCTGGCCTCAGAGCTGAGCAGTCGGGCTGCTTGTTCTTCTTGGAAATTCTTAATCAGGGACAGCGCTCCATAGGCGCTCGGTCAAGTAATAGCCTCCTAGAAAGGGCAGAAAGAAAGGGTGAGCAAGAGCTTCGACCTGTTCCTATTCAGCCAGCGCAGCAGGGGCCAGTGAGGACAGGCTGAGCTTCCAAGGCTGTGATTCCCCACTCGCCCACAATGCCTCTCTGCTCTCATCCATCTTTCATGCCCTCGTCCAGTCCCCACCTGGCTCTGGGCCAGGGCACCCGAGGGGGTTCCATTCTAATGGGCAGGACAGAAGAAAATGCCTCAATTATTTAAGTGTGATGGGGGACTGTCCAGCAGAAAAGGTCAGGGTAATCAGGCTGACGGAGGTGGGGAGATGCTTGCAGGACCCGCAATACTACGGCAGACTCATTTGCCTTCAGAGAAGGAGGTCGCCCACCTCCAGAGTCTCTGAGGCAGATCACTGTGAGCGGCTTCCTGGTGATGCCTGCTTGGAAGCTTTGCTCAAGGAAGGATCTTTGCTCAATTGGAAGGAAACTGTACATTTTGTAAGAACTGAAGCCTACCCAAGTGTGTTTAGGAAAAGGGGTGCTTTGAAATAACTTACTCCTCCCAATTCCTTTCTCAGGCAGTAAATGACAGGGCAGAATGACTGTCAGGGGAAAAGCAAGTGACAGGTAGGTGCTGCCCCTTCTTTCTGGGAGTCGGTAGCACATGTAGCAATGCTTTCTTGTGTTTGGGGTGTGAGGTGTGTACACATAAGACACGTTCCTAACCTCTAACAAGATTCCTTATGAGGAATTTGAAAGCTCTGGTACCACTAGGGGGAGACAGAAAATGCTGATTATAAATGGTCTTATTTGGCACAGCGCTTTTTATTTTATTTCATTTTATTTATTTTGGGTAGGGGGCCACACCTGGTGGTACTCAGGACTTACTCCTGGTTCTGCAATTAGGGATCACTCTTGGCAGGCTCACAGGACCATATGGGGTGCTCTCATCTCATTCAGATGAGAGTACAGCACATGTTAAACTCACATTCTTTTCTTTTTTTGTGGGCCCCAACCAGCAGTGCTCAGGGATTACTTCTGGTAATGCTCAGGGACCCAAAGGGGTGCTGGGGATTGAACCTGGGTTGGCTGTTTTCTACAGAAGTACCCTACCTGCTGTACTATCTCTCTGGCCCCCAAATTCTAAAATTCATATTGAATCTGTGTTGTGAACCCAAGTCAGAGAGTGGGTGTCTAAGCAATAGAATCTGAGGTCCTGAACACAGAGACCAGAATTTAGCTATTATTAAATAAGTTTGATCTAAAAATTATCATCTCCACGGCCAAAGTAGTCATATGCTAAAGCAACTCCCAGACGAATTCTCTGTGTTCAATGTTATTAACATTCCAGTTGGCAAGTGGACAACTGTCTATGCTAGTCTCTCAAAGTGGACGGTAATGTGCCTTTTCGGAACTGGAATCACCCCGGCTGCCATAGCAGGTATTACTGAGGAACGCTTTCTGAGAGCAGGTTTCCAGGGGGACACTGAACATATATTTTTATCCTGAAAAGAGGGCAAATCAATTTGAGACCTCTGATGATAAGCAGAATCCCCTGGGAATTACTTCCTATATGTAACTTGAGAAACAAAATGCTATTGTTTTTAGAGGAATGGGAGACTGGTCTCAGGGAGATGAATCATCCTGGACTCTGGCAGTTTGCTTTCAAGCTACTCAGCAGTTCATTTTCCTTCTTGGATTTGCTTCACATCAACATGTCTTGGCAGAAATTCCCTCTCCTTATATAGGATCTAGATAATCATTTTATCTTGCTGAGAATTGGATGTTTGGTACCGTGATCCTGTCTGGAAAGGCAGAAATATCCGTGACTCTTATGCGAGCTTGTCGTTTTAAAGGAGGAAAAACGCAGGGCCTGTGCATTGTGAAACCTGTTTATCTTCATGGTTACGGAGACAGCGGTCATGAATTGGTCACGAAGTCATTTTCTTTTGTCCAGTAAATTTTCGGCAGGGTCTGTATACAAAGATCCACGACAGGATTTCTCTCCAAAATTTTCTCTGGAGGAAACTTGAATGTACTGTCACTGCCCTCCTCCCTGCCTTAGAACTCGATGCTGGTTTTCTCTTCCAGGGGCTGCCCTCCTCCACCGCTCTCAGGGATAATGCTGACTTAGCGCTCCTGATGAGTATCTTTTCACTGTCTCCCCAACCCAGATGGAGATGAATGAGCCTCTTTCATCCCTTTACCTCTTAACCCCTTTATCTCCCCTGGTTAGTATTCAGAGCTCTGGCCCCAGCTCTCCCTGGTGAGCCCCTGCAATGCTGCCGGGAGCTTTCTTGGCCAGCTCTACTGGGTTTAGCAGGAGGGGAAAAGGCCTGTGGTTTCGCCTGAGAACCCAGAGAAGCTAGGTTTAGTCTCCATGCCATGATTTCTGGCTTTCTATTGAATTATTTCTTCATTTTTAGATGCATTTGATAGATACTTGTGTGAGAGGAGACTTCGGTCATGTTTTTTCTAATAATATGTACCTAGGAATCTTTGAAATTTTGGGGAAAGAGCATATTAGAACAAAGACATATTTACGTCTCTGGCGGGAGGACTCAGACAGCCACTTCTGGTCACCTTCCTCATGGTTTCCCCAAGGCAAGGCCCTCTGTGGGCACTGTTGATGGCAGGTGGGCAGGTGACTGACTATCTTCACCTCTAGAAACTACATGTGAAAGACCAGGCCAGTGAACAAGCATACAGGGAGGCTGCTTAGCTGGAGTTAGATGAAAGCCTGCTGCTACTTCACGTGACCCTATTTCCTGGCTTCCATTCCTGAGATAGCAGGATGGCGTAGTGGGTTGGCTCTGCTCACAGACAGCTGCAGTTCTGCAGCCCAGGAGGAAAAGGTGGTGACGACGGGGAGAGCTACATTCCAGATCCAGTTTGCTTTGGTTTGTGGGCCCGGAGCCCACATCTCTTTCTGCTGTTTAAGCAGGTATTTTCATTTACAGAAAAGGGCGTCGTCAGGTCTCTTTTAAGTGCACAGCACTCATGGCAGTGTTATAGTTTTGCTGAAACGTAAAACCTTCCTCTCAACTGCTTCCAGATGTTTCATAGTGTGGTCAATTGTGTACTTCCAGCATTCTGAGCTTGCTCCTTAGAGGCCAGAGCAATGCAGAGCCATGGAACCTCAGGATCTAAGGAAATCTCTCCTTCCTTGGCTCACTCCTGACAGGCCCTCTGAGTCCCAGAACCACTGCCGACACCTCCATACAACCTTTTTGAATACTTACATTCAAATGAACTTTTCCTGTACCTTCTCTGTAACTTTTAAATTCCCTTCTACCGAGTTTCACACTCAATCACTTACTGATTTGTTCATGAGACAAGTATTTAATAAACATCAGCCACTCAAAATTGTACTAGCATGTGGGGCCTGCATGGGAAATGTACACCCAGGTGCTTTGGTCACTGAACTACTCAAAGAAAAAGCTTGATGTCGTGTGTGTGTGTATGTGTGTGTGTGTGTGTGTTTGTGTGTGTGAGAGAAAGACAATAATTTTATGTTCTTTTTAAATAGAAGAGTGCAATTTTCACACTAAAATAGCATTTAAAAAAATTCCAAGACCAAAAGTGAGATTTTGATCCGTTTAGTTGTTATAACAGCAGAATATTATTCTGACAGTAGGAATAGTCTGAATATTCTCTTCACGAATGTTTATAAATTTCTCTGGAATCAAACGAAATATTTCTTTTTAAAGATGAAATTTATCCCATTGACCAGCATTTTTATGTGCGTGCTTGGGGCGGGCACGAGCAGTGCTCAGGACTTATCCTGGCTCTGCTCAGAGACCACTCCTGGTAGGCTCAAGTGACCATACAGGGTGCTGGAGATCGAAACTGAGGGAGTCACTTGCAAGGTAAGTGCTCTTTCTAACCTTTTCACAAAAAAGGTACACTCCGCACACTCTCTCCAACCGCCACTGAACAGAATTTTTATTGCAGTGAACCAATCTCAGTGATGTAGAATTATAGCACGGTTATATCTTTTGTATTTTTCTGACTTCCAAATTTTCTCTGATGAACATGCAGCCTATAACCAGAAGCCATAGGGGTGGAACAGTAGTACAGAGAGTAGGGTGTTTGCCTTGCACAAGGTCAATCCAGCTTCGATCCCTGTTATCCCATATGGTCCTCTGAGCACCACCAGGAGTAATTCCTGAGTGCAGACCCAGGAATAACCCTTGAACATCATTGGTGTCACCCTAAAAGCACAAAAGGAAAAGAATAAAAAAGGAAACCAATTCATCCATAACATGAAGAAAAAAAAAAAATCCACCTAAACTGCATAACGGAAAGGTGTTTTATTTTGGTGGAATAGAGAGTTACTTCCTACACGAGCTGAATATCACCCCAAGGGGAAAAAAATACAGAAGCCAAACTGCAGAAAAGCACCCCCTCCTCCCGTTTCTGACGGCACAGTACCTTCCCCATGCAAGAGTGACGGGTCTAGGAGCTCCATCATGTACTCCGATTTCAGTGTCCAGTTCAAGCATGTCACACTGAGCTATGACATAGGTCAACACTGGCAGAAAGTCATCAGCTCCGTACATCCTTCCTGGGGTCAGGGAGAAAGGAAAAGAAAAGCATATTTTCACCTTCATTTTGTTTCCTGTTTTACTTACTGCTCCTATTAGGGAATGAGGGATCATTCCCAGGAAATTGTGCTGTTAACAAAACCAGTGGGCGTTTCCAGAATCCTCCCTGCTGCATGCGCCTCTAACCAGCCCCTGACGCACACTTTCAGAATGATCATCTATAATCAATAAACATATACTTTCACCTTACTTTCATTATTTGCATCAAGCTGTGCAGCAGAACGCAGCACTTTGAAATACTTTCACTCTTAGCGAGTACAAAATATTTATAGTCTTTACTAAGGTTAATCATTAGTGATTTTTTTTCTGTACAGAATGATAATTATTATTATAAGACCAAACTTAAATGAGAAACACACTGCGCTGTATTCAATGAGGGCAGGAAACTTTAATTTGCTAACTGGACACATATTGAATACATATATTTTTGTATATATATATATATATATATATATATATATATATATATATATGAGGGATTAGTAGTTCTCAACTGGGTTTGATATTGTCATGGGTCTCCTTCCCCCACCCACCCACCAGAAAACCTGATATTGTTTGGAGACATTTTTTAACTACCGAGAGAGGGTGCAGCTGGCATCTGGGATGCAAATAAACTTCCTCCAGGAAGGAGGACAGCCCCCACAATGGAGAATGACCGGTTTAAATGTCATTAGGTTGAGAAACTGCTTTAGGAGAACACAATCGTGTGCAGATATGACTTTAAAAATGATTTTATGAAATGCAGAAAATACATTTATTGTAAATGGAATAAGTGAAAATTTAAAGGCAATATTCATATGCTGTCATTACTAGACCTCGAACTTTCTTCTTACTGTCTCTACTTGGCAATTTGTGAGATTCACACACATTCTAGTTGTTCAAGCAGCGGCTTATGGAATCTGTGTTTTTTCTGCGGTGCTCCTCCAGAAAGCAATTTCACTTGGATAAAAATTAGGTCATTGTCCACGTAATTACAACAGATTCCCTGAAACCTCAAACAGGGCAGAGCTCAATCACCGGTCATGAATCACAAGTCCAACACCCATCAGAAGTCACCCAGGAGAAGGTGGAGGGTGTGCTCTCCAGCTTCTGGGAATTTCAACTTCATTTTCTCAGTTTACAGAGAAGAGATAGCCGAGGAAACAGTATTACAACACTGCATTATTACTGGATGGTCTGTGTTTTGCTTCATGCTGGGATGATTCACACAAAGCCTCCTGGTTAAAATGCAGGGATGGTAATCCTTAATGTCTCCATCGCCCTGTGGCGGCTTTTGCATTGTCTCATGTAATCCCCATCTTAGACAGGATAAGGTTTACTTCAACATATCCAAAGAGAGGGTGCAGAAACCGTGCTTTAGAAGGCTGAGCAACATGGTCAGGTACCATAATCACTGATTCTCAGACCTTAGATGTGGACTCAAAGCCTGGACTGAATTTGGGTCCAATACCCGAACTAAATCTTTAACACAATACCCTTGTATGAAAATCTTATTGCTTTCTTTGGTTTTAGTCACCAGCTAAATGTTAAAGAGTTTGCAGGAACAGTACTTTTTGGGAGCCACTGGGTGAAATCTAGAGCGTGAAAGGGAGAGAAACTGGGAGTGAGCAACCCTGTCAGGGGCCCCGTCATTGCTGGGGAGTGGGGAAGTCCTGACTTGGGCCGGCTTACCTGAGTTGTTCTCCATGACAGTGTAGATGAGCTTGCACACCCTGAGCAGCAGCATGACTTTCTTTTCCGGGGAATACATTTTCTGCATGGTCATGAACTTGACTTTGATTTTCTCTACATCTACAAAATCGGGGGTTGGGGCAAAGACTCCCAGCTCCTGCGGGTCCCTCTGCCGCACCAGCTGCAGGTTCTCCTTAAGTTGTTTCCATGAGCCATCGGCCACGTGGAAGTCCTTCAGCATGGCCTCTACATGCCCCTTCAGGGGCTTCAAGATGCACTTGTGCATGGCTTTCTCCAACACCACATCTGCCAAAGAAAGTACAGCTACTGTGACCACTGTCCAGGGAAAGGCGAACAGCACAACTGCCTTCTTGGTGTGAGCATCTGCAACTCAGTGCACTGGGTAGGGCACCAGCAGGTCAGAACTTCATGCACTGCAGCAGACCCACTCACAGCCAACACCCTCCCCGCTCCTTCACTGCAGGGAATGCGAATCTTGCCCAATCAAGCAAGAGTCATTCCTATTCATTTATGTACATTAAATACAATTGCATTTATTTGCATTCACTCCACAAACACAGACAAATATTGGAAAAACAAATATTTTAACCTAGACCTCATTCAATTGGTAGGTGAGGAAACTATATATTGAATCACCGTGCAATAGGCCATTACAAAGCTGTTCATGATTGGGTTCCAACCATACAGTGTTCCAACACCCATCCCTCCGCCAGTGCACATTTCCCAACATCAATATGTCCTTTTGGTAAAAGCAACAAGTGCTGGCGTGGATGTGGGGAAAAGGGGACTCTCATACACTGTTGGTGGGAATGTCGACTTGTACAACCTTTCTGGAAAACAATATGGACATTCCTCCAAAGACTAGAAATTGAGCTCCCCTTTGACCCAGCCATACCGCTCCTGGGAATATACCCTGGAAAGCCAAAAACGCACAGCGGAAACACAATCCGCACTTTTATTTTCATAGCAGCACTGTTCACAATAGCCAAAACCTGGAAACAACCAGTATGCCCGAGAACTGATGACTGGATAAAGAAACCGTGGTACATCTACACGATGGAATACTATGCAGCTGTCAGAAAAAATGAAGTTATGAAATTTTGCTATAAATGGATGGATATGGAAAGAATCATGTTGAGTGAAATTAGTCAGAAGGAAAGGGAGAGACATAGAATGACTGCATTTATTTGCATGGCATAAATATACTAGGTGATCTTACCAAAAGTGGAAATTACCACAAGCGTGTGGGAGTCAGAGGTTGGTTTAGATAGAGAAAGGAACATGAGTGAATAAATGTCTAAAGTTCTGATGCTAACATAGAACTGAGCATTAAGGACAGACAAAAAAATACAAATGATGGCTTCTAAGTGTACGTGAGTGCAACCCACAATGTGTGGGAGAAGGAGGAGAGAGAGAGGGAGAGGAGAGGAGATAAAGAACCTGCCATTTAGGCGGGATGTGGGAGGGGGGGGAATTGGGGACATGGGTGGTGGCTGAGGGGCACTGGTGGAGGGCGGGGTGCTGGAACACTGTGTGACCGAAACCCCCAAGCCGTGAGCAACTTTGTAATTGTATATCTCACGGTGGTATAATAAAATGTTTAAAAAAAAAAAAAAAATAAAGATGAAATGAACCCAAAAAAAAAAAAAAAAAAAAAAGGTGGAAATTATCACAAACGTGTGGGAGTCAGAGTTTAGGAGAGACAGAAAATGGAACAGGGTGCTAATAATTGTCGAGGGTACTAATGCCAACCTAGAACTGAGCATGAAATAGAGGCAAAAGGATTCACATGACAACCTTTTAATGTATGTTCTGTAATCCATAGTCTGGAAGGGAAGGAAAAGAGAAAGAGAGAGAAAGGCAAAGAAATAAAGAACCTGCCATGGAGCAGGGCTGGGTTAGGGGGAGGGAACCGGGGATGTTGTTAGTGGGAGATGAGCACTGGTGGAGGGACGGGTGCTGAAACACTGTATGACCAAAACCCAAACATGAACTTTTTAATTGTATATCTTTTATTTGTATGGAGATGGGCACTGGTGGAGGGACGGGTGCTGAAACACTGTATGACCAAAACCCTAACATGAACTTTTTAATTGTATATCTTTTTATTTGTATATCTCACGGTGGTATAATAAAATACTTTAAAAAAAAAAAAAAAAAAAAATATGTCCTTTTGCCCTCCTGCCACACCCCCACTACCCCTCCTGCCTGTGTCTGTGGCAGGCACTTTCCTTCTTTCTCCCTCTCTGCCCCATTGGCCATTATAGTTTGCAATACTGATACTGAGAGGTTACCATGTTTTTTTTTTCTGTTACCTGTTCTGCACACAGTTCTTATAGAGTGGTCATTTACCATTGTCTTTGACATAGCGGTGCCTTTCCTATCCCAAATGTATTTTCTCCAAGAGGTTGAAGCAGGAGGAAACATTATTTTAAAGGCAGAGTTTTCTAATAGAGGAGGTCAAATGAGATCTTTCAAAACATTTTCTGAGGAAGAAGAAATTCAGCTCAATACATGCATTCTCTTAGATTGGATTATGAAACCCCTTTCCCCAATTATTTTACTTATAAAAGACATGCATGGGACATTGAATAATATTGAAATAAAGTTTGCGAATGGGGTAATAGTGTTAAAAATTAATCAATGTTAATTTTACTATAGTGTTAATTTTACTGTAGTGTTAATTATCTGTAGCGTTAATTTTATTGTGCATTTTTACTGTAACAGAATGTTCCTGTTTTTATGAAACTCATACTAACTCTCTTTAGTGGGTAAAGGGACACAAAACCTGCAATTAATTCTAAAATATTTCAAAAAATAAGCATAGGTGGAAACCAAGCAAATGTGGCAAAGCTCGAACATTCAAAGAATCTAGGTGAAGGGTATCATGAGGTTTATGTATGATTTTTGCAACCTTTCTCTAAGTCTGGAATGATTTCAAAACAACATATTAAGATTTTTTGAAGTGTGTTTCTGTTCAGGATTAGGAAACACCTTTTGGCGTGGGAGAAATTTCCCCCTCTTCTTGGAATGGTTGTACCATGAAACGGACTTTGCTTTCTTGGCTGCTACTAAAATGATCAGTATCATAAATCTGGAGGTCCAGATCAAGGATGATTTATACAATAGGTTCTGCTTTTCAAAGTAAGATTTTTTTAAAGTTTTGTTTGTTTTCTTTTTGGGTCACATCAGGCCTTGCTCAGGGTTTACTCCTGGCTCTGCACTCAGGAATTACTTCTGGCAGTGCGCAGGGGACCATATGGGATGCCGGGGATCGAACCCAGGTCAGCCATGTGCAAGGCAAACGCCCTCCCCACTGTGCTATCACTCCTGCCCCAAAAGTAAGTTTATTTTTTGCTTCTTTGGGTCACACCAGGACTTGCTCAGGTCCTTGCTCAGGACTTAATCAAATTCCTGGCTATTTGCTCAGGAATTACTCCTGGCGGTGCTCAGAGAACCCTATGGGATGCCGGAGATTGAACCAGGGTCAGCAGCATGCAAGGCAAACGCCCTACCCACTGTGCTCTCATTCCAGCCCCAAATAAGATTTTCAATCTCAAGTGTTTGCATATTCTCGTGAAAGTTTCCTAGAAATATCTAATATATGGCATTGTAATATAACACCATTTGGAAATATATGGATACCATTATATATTAGATTTAATTATCTGAGAAAAAAATCTAGGGCAGATGCGTAAGTACTAAAAAATAAATGTACCTTACTCCAATATTAAAGCTGATTTCTATAATTAATGCTGACCCCTAATGACCAGCCTCCATACTCCAAGATTTTCCTCTATTCCTCCACCTTCATGTCCTATCCAGGAGATCTCCTGTTTCAATCTAGAGCTTTATATTATTATAGAATAAGAGGTTGAAGTATAAAAGATTATAAAGAAGAAAAGCAGATCATTTTCACTTCATAGCTGGCAGTAGAATAAGCTATTTCACTTGCATTGATGGTGTGATTTTATGGCATCTCTGATTTTACCTTGTATGATCTTAACAATAGCAATAAATATCAAGTATTCACTCTTAGCTATGTCATATAATTGTCTCGTCTAATCCTTATAACAGATCTATTATATTTGCATATTACTGTTATTAAGTCCATCTTACACATGAGAAAACTGATTTGGAGATGTCTAATATGTTGCTTTAGGCTACATAGTTATTTTATTTCATTGCTAGCTTTGTGGAGGTCACATCTGGTGGTGTTCCTAGAACAAAAGACTATACCCGGGATCCATTTCATACAGGGGATCAAACTCAGGGCCTTGGACATGCAGGGCTGTGACCCACCTCGACGTATCCTTAACCCTCTGCAAACACTCATACCGTTCTTCAAAGTAAGGATTTAAAAATCTAATTTTAAAGTTATAAAGCTTTAGAAACACTGCATATTTTATTCATCATTTCAATTTCTGAAAATGGCATTAATGATTATGAGTTAAAAAGGAGGTTACCACTAGTGACAATGTCAATCATTAACGAGGAGTGTAGCATGAATGTTCTTTCTAGTATTATTCATCACTATCCCCACCCCGGAAAAAAAAACACAAGGGCCCACCCAAGGAAATGGTTAGGATGGATAAATTCATATACTGAACACTACAATAAAATTCATACAGAGGCAGATTCAACGAAAAGGTGCACATTCATTGTAGCTCCAAGGCAACATGGCGAATCTGATGAACATATACTGTGTGAAAGATGTCAGACATAAGAGTATCTTCTTTAGCATTTTGTTTGTGTAAGGTTCTGGAAGCAGGCAAAAGGAAACTATGATGACAAAATTCAGGGTGGCAGGTAACATGGGGAGTGGGGAGAAATACTGAGCTTCTTCCCCAGGAGGGATATACATTCTGTCCAGATTTGATAGAGGCCGCAGCTGTGCGATTATGTGAACGTTTGTCAGGTTGAGGCAACACTCAGGGGGCACACACAGTGAGGACTGCGACACAACGTCTACAAGAAAGCAGAGACAACACACAGGGGACATACACACAGTGAGGACTGCGACACAACGTCTACAAGAAAGCAGAGACAACACACAGGGCACACACACACAGTGAAGACTGCAATACAACGACTACCAGAGAGCAAAGACAACACACAGGGAGCACACACACAGTGAGGACTGCGACACAACGTCTACCAGAGAGCAGAGACCACACACAGGGGGCACACACACAGTCTGACCAGAGCTGAGTGGGGCCCGGATCAGGGGTACAGTGAGATCTCACTCTAAGACATCATACACTTCTGCCATCCATTAGAACAATTTACCTACTCCAGCTCAGCAGAGCAGGCAGCTTGGAGAAATAGAAAAAAAAAAGCAACTGAAAAGCCTAAATGTCCCCCTAAACCATCCTAGCACTTTGCTAATATTCTGTATAAGCAAAATACAGATAAAGTATTTATGTACAGATATTGTACTATATGAGTATGCTTTACTCATATAAAGCAAGGCACCTGCTTTCCATGGCACTTAGATTAGGGGTAGTCTTTAATTTTGTGACCTTGAGGGAAGATTATTTTTCCAAGCCTCAGCTTTCTCATCTGTAAAATGGGATCATTCAGCTTCCTGCAGATCAATGACTGCTTTCGTGCACTCAATTACTGCCTCTAGGCACCAGACACTTAAGCTGGAGAAATTATCTGTTCCTTCTTTCCTTCGAATGTGATTAGGATGAATGCCTTTAACATAGGTTTTGAGTATAGTCAGAGAGCAGAGTGCTTGTCTGGCATGCACCCAGGTTTGATCCCTGGCCTCCATACAGTCCCTGAGCATCAACAGAGGTAATTCCTGAGTAAAGAGCCAGGATTAAACTCTGAGCATGCTGGGTATGGTCCCGATTCCCCAGTCCCCACCCCTCACCCAACAATAAAATAAAAAAAGGTACACTAGCTTTAATAATTCGGAACAGGAAAGTTCATAGCTCTGCAAGTATTCATCACGAAAAAAAGAAAGGGTCCACATAAATAACCTGACTTCACAGCTCAAAAATATTAGAAAAAAGACCAATGAAAAGGACCAACCCAGGAAGAAAGAAGGAAATAATAAAACTCAGAGAGGAAATCAATGAGCTTGAAACCCAAAAAACAATTCAAGGGATTAATGAAACCAAGAGCTGGTTCTTTGAAAAAATAAACAAGATCGACAAGCCACTGGCAAGACTTGTAAGGGCAGGGGAAACAGAGAACCAAAATAAACAGAATCAGAAATTAAAATGGGTACATCACAACAGAAACCACAGAAATCCAAAAGATCAACAGAGATTACTTTGAGAGTCTGTATGCCATGAAACATGAGAACCTAGAAGAAATGGATAAATTCCTGAAGTCCTATAACCTCCCAAGGCTGAAAGAAGTAGACCTGCAATATCTGAATAAGCCTATCACCATCGAGGAAATTGAAGCAGTAATTAAAAGGCTTGCCCAAACACAAAAGCCCAGGTCCAGATGGAGTCACTAGTGAATTCTTCCAAACCTTTAAGGAGGACCTACTGCCAATCCTTCTCAAGCTCTTCCAGGAAATAGAAGAAACAGAAACACTCCCAAACAGCTTCTATGAGGCACATATCACCCTGATACCCAAAGCAGGGAGATACAACACAAAGAAAGAAAACTACAGACCAATATCCCTGATGAACACGGATGCTAAGATCTTCAACAAAATACTAGCAAACAGAATCCAAAGACTCATCAAAAGATTATACATCATGACCAAGTAGGATTCATCCCAGGAATGCAAGGATGGTTCAACATTCACAAGTCAATCAACATAATACATCATATCAATAAGAGAAAATATAAACATATGATCATATCGATAGATGCAGAGAAAGCATTTGAAAAGATCTAATACCTGTTCATGATTAAAACCCTCCAGAAAATGGGGAATAGAAGGAACCTTCCCTCAATATAGACAAAGCCATCTACCAAAAACCCACAGCGAGTACCATTCTCAATGGGGAAACATTGATTTGTCCCCTTAGATCAGGGACAAGACAAGGTGCCCTCTCTCACCACTTTTATTCAATATAGTACTGGAAGTATTTGCCATAGCAATCAGAGAAGAAAAGGACATTAAGGGCATTCAGATAGGCAAGGAAGAAGTCAAGCTATCACTATTTGCAGATGACATAATATACCTAGAGAACCCTAAACTTTCAACCAAGAAACTCCTAGAAACGATATTTATAGTAGAGTGGCAGGGTACAAAATCAATAACCAAAAGTTAGTGACTTTCCTATATACAAATAACAAAAGAGAAGAAAGGGATATTAAGGAAACTATTCCATTCACAATTGTGCCACAGAAAATCAAATACCTAGGAATAAAGCTTAACCAAGTGTGTAAAGGACCTGTACAAAGAAAACTATAAGACACTGCTTCAAGAAATAAGAAGACACAAGGAAATGGAAACACATTCCCTGCTCATGGATGGGGAGACATTGTCAAAATGGTAATACTCCCTAGAGCTTTGTACAGATTCAATGCAATCCCTATAACCCAGACATTCTTCAAAGGAATTGACCAAACATTCCTGAAATTGGTATGGAATAATAAACCCCCACGGATAGCTAAAGCAATCCTTGGTAAAAATAAGATGAGAGGCATCACCTTTCCAACTCCAAACTGTACTACAAAACAGTAGTAATTAAAACAGCATGGTATTGGAATAAAAACAGACCTGTGGACCTATAGAATAGAGTTGAGTATCCTGACACCCATCCTCAAACACATAATCACTTAAATTTTAATAAAGGAGCAAAGAGTACGAAATGGAGCAAGAAAAGCCTCTTCAATAAGTGGTGCTGGGGGCTGGAGTGATTGACGAGGGTGGGTGGGGTTTACCTTACATACCAGACCCAGGTTCAATCCCGGCATCCCATAAAAATAAGTGGTGCTGGAAAAATCGGGCAGCTACATGTAAAAAATGAATTTGGATCTCTGTCTAATACCATACACAAAAATCAGATCAAATGGATTAAAAATATCAATATCAGACCTGAATCCATAAAGTATGTCAAAGAAAATATAGGAAAAGCCCTCCACAACACTGAAACTAAAGGCATCTTCAAAGATAAAACACCACTAACAAAGCATCTTGAAGCAAAGATAAACAAATGGGACTACATGAAATTAAAAAGCTTCTTCACCTCAAAAGAAACAGTGGCCAAGATACAAAGACAGTCCACAGAATGGGAACAAATATTCACCCAATACCCATCTGATAAGGGGTTAATATCCAGGATATATCAAGCACTGGTAGAACTTAACAAGAAGAAAACAGCCAACCCCATCAAAAATGGGGAGAAGAAATGAACAGCAACTTTGATAAGAAAGAAATTCTAATGGCCAAAAGGCATATGAAAAAAATAAGAGATGCAAATCAAAACAACAATGAGCTATCATCTCACACCACAGAAACTGGCACATATCCAAAAGAGCAAGAACAACAAGTGCTGGTGTGGATGTGGGGAGAAAGAGACTCTCATCCATTGTTGGTGGGAATGTCTACTGGTACAGCCTTTTCAGAAAACAATATGGACATTCCTCCAAACACTAGAAATTGAGCTCCTGTTTGACCCAGCCATACCACTCCTGGGAATATACTCTGGGAAACCAAAAACACACATCAGAAACACCGTATGCACTTTTATTTTCATAGCAGTACTATTCACAATAGCCAGAATCTGGAAACAATTAGAGTACCCGAGAACTGATGACTGGGTAAAAAACTTTGGGACATCTACACAATGGAATACTATGCAGCTATTAGGAAAAATGAAGTTATGAAATTTGCCTATAAATGGATGAACATGGAGAGGATCATGTTGAGTGAAATTAGACAGAAGGGAAAAGACAGATGTAGAATGACTGCAATTTATTTGCATGATATAAATAAATAAATAAATACATAAATAAATAAATAAAAATGAAACCAATATCCAAAGTCAGGCAAAACATGGATCAGGAAGTCTTGTCAAAGGTAGTATGTACTACAAATATGTGGGGGGGTCAGAGGTTAGGTAAGACAGAGAAGAGAACAGCGTGCTAATAATTTTTGAAAGTGATTAATACCAGCCTAGAACTGAGCATCGGAATACAGGCAAAAGGATACATATGATAACCCCTAAATGCATGTATTGCAATCCACAGTGTGTAAGAGAAGGAAAAGAGAGAGAGAGAG
>JAJIBD010021377.1:0-31736 GCA_021461705.1 Cryptotis parvus | reverse complement strand
TAAAGGCACAGACAATTCCAAATGGCTTCTACAAGGCACATATCACCCTGACACACAAATCAGACAGAGACATCATGAAAAAGGAAAACTACAGACCAATCTACCTGATGAATGCAGATGCTAAGATCTTCAACAAAATAATAGCAAACAGAATCCAAAGACTCATCAAAAAGATTATACATCATGACCAAGGAGGATTCATCTCTGGAATGCAAGGATGATTCAACATTTGCAAGTCAATCAACATAATGCATCTCATCAATAAGAGCAAAAAAAAAAACATAATCATATCAATAAACACAGAGAAAACATTTGACAAGATTCAACACTCATTCATGATACAAACTCTCCATAAAATGGGAATTGAAGGAACCTTCCTTAATATAGTCAAGGTCATCTACCAAAAGCCCACAGCGAGCATCATTCTCAATGGAGAAAAACTGAAAGACTTCCCCCTAAGATCAGGACAAGAAAAGGTTGCCCACTCTCACCACTTCTATTCAATATAGTACTGGAAGTACTTGCCATAGCCATCAGAGAAGAAAAGGACATTATTAAAGGCATAAAGATAGGCAAGGTAGAAGTCAAGCTATCACTATTTGCAGATGCCATGATATCATACCTAGAAAACCCTAACCTCTCTACCAAAAAGCTCCTAAACAATAGATAACTATAGTAGACTGGCAGGGTACAAAAATCAATACCCCCAAAATCAATGGCTTTCCTATATACAAATAATGAAAGAGAAGAAAGGGATATTAAGAAAATGATCCCATTCACAATTGTGCCACAGAAAATCAAATACCTAGGAATCAGTTAAACTAAAAATGTAAAGGACATGTATAAAGAAAACTACAAAACCCTGCTTCAAGAAATAAGAGGACACGAGGAAACGGAAACACATTCCCTACTCATGGATTGGGAGAATAAACATTGTCAAAATGGTAATACTCCCTAGAGCTTTGTACAAATTCAATGGGATCCCTGTAAGGATACCCATGACATTCTTCAAAGAAATTGACCAAACACTCCTGAAATTTGTATGGAATAATAACCCCCCACAAAAAACTAAAGCAATCTTTGGGAAAAGAAGATGGGAGGCATCACCTTTCCAACTTCAAACTTTATTACAAAGTGATAGTAATTAACACAGTACAGTACTGGAGAAAAATAGACCTGTGGACTTATGGAATAGTTTTGAGTATCCGGACACACATCCTCAAATACATGATCAATTATTCTTTGATAAAAGAGCAAAAAGTACAAAGGGGAGCAAGGAAATCCTCTTGCTCCATTCAACAAGTGGTGCTGGGAAAACTGGGCAGCTACTTGTAAAAAAATGAATTTGGAATTCTAACACCATGCACAAAAGTCAGATCAAAATGAATTAATGACCTCAATATTGGCTGTAAATCCATAAAGTATGTCAAAGAAAATACAGGAAAAAACCCCCCATGACACTGAAGCTAAAGGCATCTTCAAAGATGAAACACCACTAACAAAGCAATTGGAAGCAAAAGATAAACATATGGGGAATACATGAAACTAAAAAGCTTCTTCACCTCAAAAAAAAACAGTGGACAAAAATACAAAGACAGTCCACAGAGAGAGGGAAAGAACATTCACCCAATACCCATCTGATAAGGGGTTAATATCCAGGATGTATCAGATACTGCTAGATATTTACAAGAAGAAAACAGACAACCCCATCAAAAATGTGGAGAAAAAAATAAACAAAAACTTCCAAAAAAGAAGAAATTCAAATGGCCAAAATGCATATGAAAAAATTCTCATCATCACTAACCATCAGAGAGATGCAAATCAAAACAACAATGAGATATGATCTCACACCATAGAGACTGGCACACATCCAAAAGAGTAAGAAACACAAGTGCTGGCGTGGATGCAGAGAGTAAGGGACTCTCATACATTGTTGGTGGGAATGTCAACTGGTACAGCCTTTTTGGAAAACAATATGGACATTTCTCCAAAAAACTAGAAATTGAGCCCCCATTTAGCCCCACTATACCACTCCTGGGAATATACTCTGGGAGGCCAAAAACACACAGCAGAAACACTGTATACACCTCTGTGTCCATAGCAGCACTATTCACAATAGCCAGAATCTGGAAATAACCAGAGTGCCTGAGAACAGATGACTAGATAAAGAAACTGTGGTACATCTACACAGTGGAATACTATGCAGCAGTAAGGAAAACGAAGTTATAAGATTTGCCTATAAATGGATGGACATGGAGAGGATCACGCTGAACTGAAACTAGACAGTGGGAAAAGGACAAATACAGATTGACTGCATTTATTTGCAGGATGTAAAACAAATAGTATGATACCAATTTCCAAGACTAGGCACAACATGGCTCAGGAGATTTCGTCAGTGGGTGAAATCTACTGCAAGTATGTGGGAGTCAGAGGTTAGGTAAGAAAAAGAAGGGAACAGTGTACTAACAATTATTAGAAATGATAATGCCAGCCTAGAACTGAGCATTGAATGTAGGCAAAGGGATATACATGATAACCTTTGAATGTATGGACTGCAAGCCACAATTTGTAAGAGAAGGGAAAGAGAGAGAGAGAGAAAGAGAAAGAAAGCAAAGTGCCTGCCATAAAGGCAGGCTTGGGGGACTAGGGGGCATTGGTGATTGGAAAAATGGGCACTGGTGGAGGAATGGGTGCTGGAACACTGTATGACTGAAATACAAACATGAACATCTTTGTAATTGTGTATCTCATGGTGGTATAACAAAAAATTAAAAAAAAAAAATAAAGCCATAGACATGGGACAACTAGTCACCATTTGAGTCCATCACTCATTCTCTCCCAGGAAAGTCCTGCCGATTACCAGCAGCCTCACTCATTCTACTACACTGATGGTCCCACACATATTTACTGTGTCTGAACACTGGAGATAGAACCCATTCCATGTAGTGTACAAACAATAACATATTTAAGACTTGAAGTGAGACTACTACTATCATTTTCACCATTTTGCATGTGAAAAATTGAAAAATAAACAAAACAAATTTGTCTAAGACTTTACCCCTAGTTAATGGAAATCAATTACTAGGGCCGAACAATAGTATAGCCTTATATGTGGGTACTTGCTTCGGATATAGCCAACCCAGGTTTGATCCTTAACACTTCATATGATCTCCCAAGTTCTCCAGGAAAAATTCCTGAACACAGATCCAGAAATAAGCCCTCCCTGTGTATTACCGACTGTGTCTCAACCCCCCCACATTTTCTTTTTATTTTTTTTTTTTTTTTTTTTGAAAATTTTTTTATTTTACCACAGTGAAACATACAATTACAAAGGTGTTCATAATTGGTTCTTGGTAATACAGTATACCAGCACCCATCCCTCCACCAGTGCCCCATTTCCACCACCAATGTACCCCACCCATTCCCGCCCACCCCCATGCTGCCTTAATAGCAGGTACCCCAGTTTCCTCTCTTTCTCTCTCTGTCTCTCTCTCTGTCTCTGCATCTCTCTCCCTCTTATTTTACACATTGTGGCTAGCCCTGCAGGTATTTAGAGTTTATCACTTAAGTCTCTTTGTGTATATTCAATGGTGAGTTTTAATCTGCCATTACCATTTCCCACATTTAGTAAAACACTGGCATCTATTTATTTCGTATTAATGAATGCAGTCATTCAATATCTGTCCTTTTCCTTCTGACTAATTTCACTCAGCATGATAGTCTCCATGTCCATCCATTTGCAGGTAAGTTTCACAATTTCATCTTTTCTGACAGCCGCATAGTATTCCATAGTGTAGATGAACCACAGTTTCTTTAGCCAGTCCTCTGTTCTCGGGCATTTAGGTTGTTTCCAGATTCTAGCTATAGTGAATAGCGCAGAGATGAATAAAGAAGTACAGATAGTGTTTCTGCTATGTGTTTTTCGGTCTCCTCGGGTATATTCCCAGGAGTGCTATTGCTGGATCAAATGGGAGCTCAATATCTAGTTTTCGGAGGAATGCCCATATTGTTTTCCAAAAGGGCTGGACCAGTCGGCACTCCCACCAACAGTGGATGAGAGTCCCTTTTTCCCCACATCCACGCCAGCACCGGTTGTTCTTGCTGTTTTGGATATGTGCCAGTCTCTGTGGTGTGAGATGGTACCTCATTGTTGTTTTGATTTGCATCTCCCTGATGATTAAAGATGAAGAGCACTTTTTCGTATGCCTTTTGGCCATTCGAATTTCTTCTTTTTGGAAGCTTCTGTTCATTTCTTCTCCCCCATTTTTTTGATGGTCAACCCCCCACATTTTCTAAAAATGACAATTATTCACCAGCTTAGCCCCACATTCTCATCCTCTCTTGGAAAAATGTTCTTTTTCTCCACAATTCTCATGTGCAAATTCAAATGTTAGAAGTTACTCTGATTATTTCTCAAAGATGAAGAACAACGTTGCATGCACACACTAGTGAGAATTAGGAAATGGTACCAAAATTCTCCAGACATGGAAGAAAGAAAAACCAGATACTATAAGATCCTGGCACCCAAGCAAGTAAAAATAAAGATTTCCTTTTGGCTTCTAGGTAAAGTTTAAGATGACTAAGACAGGTTGTTAACAGACTGACTCCACCAAGTCTCTTACCACTAACCAATGACCACTCCCTTTCTCACACTTCCGTTCATTCTCCAGTTCTACTCTACTATTTCCTAACCACTGAACGCTTCACCTTGAATATCCAGTTAACTTAATCACCTGTGTCCCTCCTTCTGGACAAAGCAAAGTAAAATATTAGCAGAAACTGAATGTCAAAGTGCATCTGAACTAAAGTTATTTCACTAGGACTGCCACGAGGTTGGCCTTGAGATTCACTCTTTCCCTTTGGTGACTCATGATTTCTTTGTTTGAATTATGAATGTATGTACATTTAGGAAATGGGTCACTGATGCATACTTACCCTCCTCTCATTAAGATTTTTTTTTGATTTTTGGGTCACACCCGACGATGCTCAGGGGTTACTTCTGGCTCTGCACTCAGGAATTACTCCTGGCAGTGCTCGGTGGACCATATGGGATGCCGGGATCAAACCCGGTCGGCATGGGCCAGTTGCATGCAAGGTAAATTCCCTACCCACTGGGCTATCGCTCCAGCCCTCTATTAAGATTTTTTATCTGACAGAATAACCAAATCCCTTGCCAAATTGGGTATTAAAAGATTTAATCTTCCAGGAGTTTGCATAAAAGCAAATGGGAAAGGAAAACAGAGATGAAAAATAGACAGATACAGAGTAACAGGAACTACAGCTCACTGGTGATTATATTCCCAGTACAAAAAGGACTCAGTAAGGAACAGGGTTGGGGCCTGTCTTGCACGTGGCTGACCAGGTTCCATTTCTGGCATTGTATATGGTCTCCTGAGCAGTAATTCCAGAAGTAACTCGAGCATAGAACTAGGTAAAAGCCCTGAGTACTGCTGGGTATGCCCCCAAAGCCAAAAAAATGGAGCAGGGATTCAGTACACAGTAGGTGCTCAACAAATAGCTGCTGACCTAGATGACTGCAAGAACAGTCAGATTAAAACTAACATTCTCTGTTATCTGAGAAATCCTTAAGAAAATAACAAGCACCGAATTACCTTTATAGGCACAGAGATCACTTACTCTTTTTTTTGTAAGTAAATCACCATAAGATACTTAGTTTCAGTGATACAGTGTTCCAAGTTTCCCTCCTGTCCCCTGTCCCCCAGTTTGGCTATGGCAGACACTTTTCTTCTTTCTCTCTCTCACTCTCTCTTGCTCTCTTTCCTTTGACATTATGGTTTGCAATATAGGTACTGAAAGGTTATCATGTTTCTGTCTTTATCAACTTTCAGCACTCAAGGTTTGTCCAGAGTGATTATGTCATAGTGGTCTCTTTTCTATCCTAATGGCTCCTGCTCACCATCACCACTTGTGGCAAGCTTCCAAATGTGGGCCAGTCCTCCTGGCTCTTGTTTCTACTGTCCTTCGGTATTAGTATCATACTATGTTGTTGTAGCTTATCCCACAAGTAAGTGTATTCACTTGTATTACTTGTATCACTTGTCTTCCCGTTGTTCATCGTTTTGCTCGAGCGTGCACCAGTAATATCTCCATACGTCCGTCCTGTTGCAAGCAAGTGTATCCCAAAGGCATCTATTTGCTCCAGGAACAGGAAGAGCCTCAAACCATTCCTTCTGGACATGGGAATGAGGTCCATAATTGTTACTGGTTTTTGGCATATAAAATAAAGCATGGGTAGCTTGTCAGGCTTTGCCGTAGGTGGTATACTCTCAGTAGAAGGATCTCATCTCGAGCATTTACTGATGAAACTTAAAGGGTAAAGATCAGGTTTTCTCTTGGGTGGAGCTGTGAGGGACCTGTGGAGTCTGGATGTTGAGAATAGCTGAACTATTGGTGTGGGGGTTGCTCTTGCTTCTTGCTAGGCTCACTGGGATGACGGGCCATGGGTAGAACCTGCCTAGAATTGTGTACAGTGTATAAATGTGAAAGATCCTGGGAAGGACCTGAGCCTAACATCAAGTACTATCTAAGACAGTCGCACAGATGGATTTCGGGTTGGAGGTGGAGGTGGAGGAATGGGAGGAGGAGCCAAAATCCCCGCTCCAAGTCTGGCTAGCGTGGACCCTCCCCACACGTGTGAGCAAACCCTTGGAGTTATGTTGGACTAGGCCAGAGGCTGGCTGAGCCCTTTACCACCACTGCAGCTCCCTGGGTTGCTTCCATGCGGGCCGAGTGGTGCAGCTGTGGGTCTGGAGTGGTTGGGTCTGGATCATCTCTTCCAGGGGTTGCCGACGGAGCTGTGGGTCTGGCATGTCTCTCTTCTGGGGTTGGTGGTGTAGGAAAATAGCTTAAAAATAACATGACCAAGTAGTATTCATTCTGGGAATGCAAGAATGGTTCAACATCTGATTACTCCCCTTCCAGAGTAACAAATATCTTCTTTGTCTTTAGCACTTTTTATATGATCTTTCTGTTGGACTGAAATACTTCTTCAACTTCTCTACTTAGCTCTGTGCTAGAATTCAGCTTCTCTCTTGCGTAGGCCTGTGTCCAGCTGTTGAGTCCAGACCTTTAGGATGGCTGTGGTTATGTTGTGCAAGGTTTTCAGGCCTCTGAGAGTCTTAATGCCGGGCAGCCGCTGGGGTCCCCTGACAGTATCCGGACAGAAGTTCTCTTCTACCTCCGAGGGCCGCCTGGGAATGGATGAAAACTCACAAGTCCAGCACAATTCCAAAAGGCTTTAAATAGTACAAAAAGCTCTACCACTGCAATCCAATATAATGAAAGAACTCTAGCTCTGGTTGGAACTTAGACCATACAAGAGAGACAAAGTTTCCCACCATAGAGAGAGGATCTCACCCGAGAGAAGTCCTACCCAAAAGAAGGGAAAAAAATAAGAGCATTACACTGGGAAAAAAATTCATTGAAACCATGGTGCGGAGAGCTCATCAGAGGTGAAGGCCCACATGTACATGTGGCTGGGTCCTGTTCTGTCCCTGATGGAACAGGGTAAGTCCTGTTCCATCACATTGCAGAGAGCTCATCAGAGGTGAAGGCACACATGTACATGTGGCTGGGTCCTGTTCCATCCCTGACATTACCTCGTCCCCAAGCTCATGGGATCAAGCAGCATCCACAGGCCATTGCAATGAACTGCAGGTCCAGTGGCCAAAACTCTATGGGAAGGGTGAGCAGTAGCTAGAAGCGCACACCCAGCCTCCCAACATAAAGTCCAGCAAAATCAAATCATACACCAGGGGGTCCCAAGATTTCCTTCATTCAAGGACGTAAAGGAGAACAATCCCAGCTAAGGAAACAGCACTCTTTTAGGGCCTGCTTTCATTACAAGCTATTTCCACTATATGCTTAAAGTCACTTTCCAAAATCCTGTCTACAAAGCTGAGGACCTCATTCAATCCTTTAATTATGAATTTTATTAATTTTGGGACACAGAAATAACTCAAGTGTCAAAAACTCTAAGATGAAGCATGTATGAGGCCCTGAGTTCATTTCCTGGCACCAATCAAACAATGAAAATGTTTAAGTTTTATGACAGTAAGCACCCAATTAGTTTTATATAAGAAGTTTACAGTAAAATTTTATCCATAGCTCTGTGCACTTTCATGAACCTTAACACCTATTTTTAATTAGCTGCTTAAACTTATTTAGCCCATTTTATGGACTTTAGAACTTATTTAATATTTTACTTAAATCAAATTAGAGCTCTTTCCTGTTTTGTATTTCTTATTACAGCTATTACTGAATGTTTGAGTCCTTGTTTGCATCTGAATTTTAATTATGGTGAACCTATATGGTATTTACCTATAACAGTTCTTTTTTACATTTACTGTACATGCATAGTTATGAATGAATTTTTATCAAATTCTGAAGTGTTAGGGTTTGGATTGTAAGTTAAGTAAGTTATTGTGACCCTCAGTATACTTTACCCCTATTCAAGAAAAAAAATATGGGCAACAAGTTTCACTTAATAAGGAAGCAGTCCAGATCACATTCTGGTAATTTGTTTGGGGGCCACACTCCGCTATGCTCAGGGCTTACTCCCAGCTACGCTCAAGGATCACTCCTGGTGGTGCATGGAGCTACATGTGGGATGCTGGGCATCAAATCTGGGCTGGCTGCATGTAAGGCAAAAGTTCCTTTCACTTTTGCGCCCCAGAACACATTTGGATACAAAGAGCCTTCATAAAACTGCTGATGACCTTACAGCAGTCACTGTACCTATGACAGGCACTGTCTGTGGGCTGAACTGAAAGATCTGGCAGAAGCGCAGGCCTATCTACTCACCAATGCTGAGCACAGCACCCGGGAGGGGGCCCGACACTGGCCTCACACTCTGCACTTAGTTTTGGTCACTGAGTGGGAACATCAAACCTGTGAAGCCACTAAGGGACTATTTAGCAAGTACCAGAAGTGAGAGGAATGAGCAAAGGAAGGATTTGCTTCAAGAAGCAGAGATGAACCACCTGCCCCTTGAGATGTTGCAGGTGTGGCCATGTGCCCGGCTGTGTTGGTAGGTGGCAAACAGGAGAAAGGCTTGTCTACACTCCCAGGGCTCTGCCCTGTGGGCCTGGATGGTGGATGGTCTGACATAGGAAAAGACTGGGCCCCCTGGGATGAACCCAGAGCCATGGCAGAGCCTGGCAACTACCTGTGGTATATTTGATATGCCAAAAATAGTAACAATAGAGATGAACTGGACAAGGGACAGATCAGATGCACAGCTGCGCTGCCCAGCCCATGTGGAGCAGCCCATGGAGTCTCTAAGGAATTGGCTAGTCCCCCGGCCGAGACCAACCTAGCTCCTAGGGTAAAGCAGTCATGTGTGTGTGTGTGGGGGGGGGAAGCCATGTTGGCCAGAATTGGAGAAGGGATTTGGGCTCCTTCCTCTCTTATGCTGGTGGTTGTGGCTACGGGCTCGCAGCCTCTGCAACCAGATGAACCAGACAAGGGGCAGACCAAATGCACAGCTGTGACAGTGTGCAGCCGCAGCAAGAGGCTTAGATAACAAAGTAGGCTAGAACCAGATCCTTCCCAGGAACTTCCACATCTGTACACCATAATGATCATTGTAGTTGTAACAAACTGGGGAGATTGATGGGGAATGAGGAACTATAACGTCACACTAGAACTCATTACTGAATATACACATAGATAATTGCATCATAAACCGTAAGCCAAATCGCAAGCTGTGGGAGAAGAGAGAAAGAAATTCAGAGACAGAATAGAGATAGAAAGATGAGAGACTCAGACACACAGGGGAGAGCTGCCATCCAGCTCTCCCCTAGCTCAGCTGACCATGAGGCTCCCATGAGGCAAGATGGGTTTTGGGAGGGCCCATCACTTCTGTAGGGCCTCGGAAGCAGCTGGATGGACTCGCTCACTATAATAGCCATCATTATCATGGTCCAGACCCCACAGCTCATCAGAACCCATGCAGGAGAGACGCTGATCTCAAGACCAGCTCAGAGTAGCTGAGTTAGAGTCCAGGTAGGCGGTTCTTGGAGGTGGAAGTCACCGGGCATTCCTGAAGATGGAGCTGGGGTACCCCTTCCCCTCTCTGACCCATCCCAGAGACCTGGTGGCCCCATCCATGAATACTCTGGGGCTCTCAGCCATGATGCAGAGACTCAGACACACGAGGGTGTGCTGCCATCCGGCCCTCCTCTAGCTCAGCTGACCATGAGGCTCCCATGAAGCAAGATGAGCTTTGGGTGTTGGCCCATCACCTCTGTAGGGCCTCGGAAACAGCTGGATGAGACTTGCTCACCATAATAGCCGCCATTATCACAGTCCAAACCCCACAGCTTATCAGAACCCATGCAAGAGAGATGCTGATCTCAAGACCAGCTCAGAGCAGCCAATTTCAAGCCCAGATAGGTGGCTCTCAGAGGTGGAAGTCACCTGGTGTTCCTAGAGATGGATCTGGGGGTCCCCATTCCTCTCTCTGACCTGTCCCAGAGGCTTGGTGACCCCGCCCAAGTATTGCCTAAGGGCTCGGCCATGATGCAGAGACTCCGATGCACAGGGGAGAGCTGCTATCTGGCTCTCCCCTAGCTCAGCTGACCATGAGGCTCCCAGGAGGCAAGATGGGTTTTGAGAGTGGGCCCATCACCTCTGTAGGGCCTTGGAAGCATCCACATGAGACTCACTCACCATAATAACTGCCATTTTCGTGGTCCAGACTCAGTACATCAAACTAGTTGAACCAATCATGTTCTAGAATATATTACAATCTACAATATGTAAGAAAGGCAAGCGAGGAGGGAGACAGAGAGAGAGACAGAGAGAGAGAGAAAGAAAGAGAGAGAAAGGAGATAAAGAACTGGTCATGGAGTCAGGCTGGGGAATGGAGAGGGAGGTGGGGACATTGGTGATGGGAGATGGGCAGGGGTGGAGGGATGGGTGTTGGAACACTGTAGAACCAAAATTCAAACATGAACATCTTGTAATTATATATCTAATGGTTGTATACTAAAATATCACTATCTTACCATTCATCATCGATTTGCTCGAGTGGGCACCAGTAACATATCCATATGTCCTGTCTCATGCTAGTAGAACCCAAGGGCATCTGCTTGCTCCAGGAACATAAAGAGCCTCAAACCATTCCATCAGGTCATGGGAATGAGGTCTATAATTGTTACTGGTATTTGGCATATCAAATACGACACAGGTAGCTTGCCAGTCTCTGCCATGTGGGTGGCATAGTCTTGTAGTCACCCCCTAATCTCCAGCATTTACTGATGAACTGCATGGCGGCAAGTGGCCACGCGAGCCAGGCTGTGATAGGCTCTTCTGCTGGGTGGAGTTCTGACGAGAGGGGAGTCCGGATGTGGAAAATGGCAGCCCTCATGGAATGGGTGGGGGGGTCATCTGGCTTCTTGTGAGTCTCTGCTGGGGTGGCAGGCCAGGGCTAGAACCCACTGTCCCTCCCCAGTGCCTCGTGAGTGGCTTTGCATAGGGAGAGCTGGTAGCAGCTCAGCCCCATGTCTGAGTCTCCATAATAAAATATTTTTTTAAAAAAAAGCAGTGAGTCTTCTTGTTTCAAGAACCCAAAAAAGAAGTTTCCTGCAAGATGCCAGGGATAAAGCTGGCAATGTATGTGCATGCTGTGGAAGCCCAGAGGCAGCTTTCACATGAGGCACTGGGTCTGCGCTGCAGGTGTGATGCCAGTGTCCCTGCAAGTGCCAAGTGTTGGGATTATGTGAGTTCCAGAGTGCCTACACAATCACACAATATGTAAAGAAACCACAGGTATGGATTAAGAAGCAACAAAGCAGACGATGCACCTACAAGAAATATATAACAAGAAAATATCAATCAAGAAAATAAGAAACAATGGATTTGCCTCTGAGTTCAAGAACATGGTTAAATTACAATATGTACAGAGAGACAGTACAGGGGATAAAGCACTGGTCTAGTATGTGACCGAAGCAGGACCTTGGTTCAATCCCCAGCACAGTCACAGGGGTCCCTGAATACCTCTGGATGTGGAGGGAGGGAGGCAGGAGGGAGAGAGGGAGGGAAAGCGGGAGGAAGGGAGGGAGCAAAGGCGGGAGGAAGGGAGGGAGGGAGGGATGAAGGGAGGAATGAAGCAAGGAAGCAAGAAAGCAAGGAAGAAGGAGGAAGGGAGGAAGGAAGTGAAGAAGGAAGGCAAGAAGGAAGGAGGGAGGAGGGAAGAAGGGAGGAAGTGAAGAAGGAAGGCAGAAAGGAAGGAGGCAGGGAGAGAGAGGGAGCAAGAGAGGAAGAAAGGAAGGAGGGAGGAAGGGAGAAAAGGAGGAAGGAGGAAGGAAGGATGGAAGGAAGGAAAGAAGGAAGGAAGAAAGGAGGGAGGCATGGAGGGAGGGTGGGGAGAGGGAGAAGAGGGAGGAAAGAAAGTAATAAGAAAATTAAAGCATGGGAATGATACCATAACCTTGTATTTTAAGGTGATGTAGGTCTCACTTTCCCTTACATGTAACTTAGCTATATCCACATTCCGTGTGGCCAGCACCTTTACAGGGATATAATCTGTCCACACAAACTGATATCACAAGAATAGGATAGACTCCCCTACCCCTGCCACTGATGACCACCGCTGAAGAGTCAGGATCAGTTTGGACCAGAACAGCTGACCTGAGGACAGCACAAGGCCTGGAATGATGAGGGGGCTAGGAAGAGAGCTGCAGGTGAGGAGACATATGTCAGGCACATGTCAGGTTCCAGTTGGATACCTACACAGCAAGGCCACCCCAGGCTCCACTGGGTGTGGTCTCAGAGACCCCCAGGCACCTCATTGCTAGGTCAAGCATCCAAGAACCAGAACCAGCCGGGCAAGCACTGCAGGGAGAGCCCACGCCTCGTACTGCAGGATGTGGCTCCCATGCTAGGATAGCATCATCAACCTTCACAACCTTGGCCCATAACTTTATCCTCATGGTGAGGTGGCCGAGGAGGAGGCAGGGCTGAAACCAGCACATGAGCAAGCAGACAATAAGGAAGGACTGCCTCGGGTCATCAGAACCGTCAGATACCGCCAGGCCTAGCTTGATTTTGATTTCAGAAGTCATTTGGAGCTAAGAATATTTTCTTTTAGAGGGAAATCATATGTCCTTAAAAATATTTCTACAGGGGCTGGAGCAATAGTCCAGCGGGTAGGGCGTTTGCCTTGCATGCGGCCAACCCGGTTCTATCCCCAGCATCCCATATGGTACCCTGAGCACTGCCAGGAGTAATTCCTGAGTGCAGAGCCAGGAGTAACCCCTGAGCATTGCTGAGTGTGACCCAAGAAAAGCAAAAAATAATTTCTACAGCCTCTTACAAAGGTGTGTCAAGAGAACAGTGAGTTCTTTCCTCACTCTGCTCCTCTCGTGAGGACAGAGATAACCTCTCAGGCCCTCAGGACTCTCTTCGCACTCCACACACTGCTACAGGAGTGTCTCATAGCTGAAGGGAGGGCAAGTCATGAACTGGTCTGGACAGACAAAGCTCAGGAAATGCAGGCTGGACAGCAGCAGCACAAAGATTCAGGATTAAATGGAGAAATGCACTCAGAAAGTGCTGACGAATGGCTGTAACTGGAAGCCCTCTCTCACAACTCTAAGCCTGTCTTTTCTATCCTAAATTTAAAACCAGTGATTTGAAAATAAAAGATAATTATCATTATTTCCACCTTAGCTTCTGCTACCACCCACTGAATATTTTTTTCATTGTGGTAAATACTTCACTTGTATTATCTTATATAATCCTCCCATCATCACTCTGAAAAAATGCTTCAGTTCTATCTCACAGATGAAGGGACTGAGTCTTTAAGACTTTGTTCTCTCATGCCCATGAAAGGTTTCACAACTACTGAGAACACAGAAGAATATGACCTTCATCCAGATGTCAAAGGCCTTATTCTCCTTAACCACTGCCTTAACCATGCTCAAGTTGGACATTTCCAGTTTACAGAGGACACAGAAATCTAAGTGACACACAGTTACTAACATGCTCACAGTTATGGAGACATGCCATAATATTTTGAATCAAATTAAAAATCATTTTAACTAACAGATGTCACAATTATAGAGCAGACTTATTCTGCATACATCTAAAAGAAAATTTAATCCTAAGGAAATTTATTTTAAAAAGAATTTTTTTCGGAATGCACATGTTCAGTTACACTAATTATGGGGAATTAAGAAAGCTCTGATTAAAATGAACTAAGTTCAATGATATGTTTTGGGCAAAAATATACATCATCCTGGATTATGGGAATTAGTTGCAAGCCAGCTATAGCTCCTCATTATTTTGGGGGATCTCTCAGGGACACTTGCAGTGACATCTGACCCAGCTTTGCAGGCTCGGCAGTTCAGTGTTTGGGGACCAGTGGTGCTGGGGATGAGAAGGGCACCATAGTAGGACACAGGAGGGCAGTGAAAGGGCAGAACTTAGGGCCCTGTGCATTCAAGACCCCTTAGCTATTTCCCTGGTCCCTCTCACAGTGCTCTGAACCATATGATTTAATACTTCAAGAAAACTGGTTGTATTTAATACATTGTGGAGTTCAGACAAAAAGAAATTAAAGCATAAGGATAAAAATGACAGGATGTTAATTTTATGGCATACAAACAATGCCATAAACTGCCTAATGTAAGGTGCTTGTCTTGCACACTGCAAACCTGGGTTCAATCCCCGCCTGCCATATGGTCCTTGAGCCAGTTAGGAGTAAGTCCTGAGTGCAGTGTCAAGAGTATGCCCTGAGCACTGCTAGGTGTGGTCCCAAAACAAAACAAAACAAAACAAAACAAAAACCCTGCCTAATTTATTAAAGAGAAAATTGCCAATTTTAAAAAGATAATTATTTTAGAATTTACAGAAGCCAATGTGTTGAACAGGAAAATTGACTACTTTAGTTACAGAAACCAGTTGTGTTTTTGCTACCATTAGGTCACTGGTAACATAAGTGAAATAATGTTATTTATTGTTTTAATAACTGATATTTAAACAGCAACCAATTAGAGGAAATAATAGGTCCTTTAAATTTATATATAAAAACCATGCATCAGAATACTTTATTCAGCTTAAACAACTTATCATAACTTTTTAGTTATCATATAACTAAAAGGTAGAATGATAACTTTTTAGTTATCATATAACTTTTTAGTTATCATATAACTAAAAAGGTAGAATGTGTCCTTTACAATTATGACACAAAAAATATTCCATCATAGTAGTTGCAAATTAGATCACTAGGTCACTCAGTTCATGACATTATTCAAATACATCCATCATCAGACACCCATCTGTTTCTTTCAATGCCAGTTTAAAACCTAACCCTTAAAATAGAATTATAAAATGCAAGTTAACACACATCCAAATGTTTCAATCTAACCTTGATTTGTTTTACATAAAGTTTTTTACACAACTCATATATATTCATCAGTTCATATTTTTGTTAATACTATACCTGGTTATTTCTTCTTTAAGTTTACATGGATCTTCAGCATAGAATTTAATACCAAAGTACAAAGTATATGGAGGTCCAGCTAAAATAAATAAAGAGTCAAATTTAATATTAAAATTAGTCAAAGAAGTATACATAATTAATAGATAATATTCTCATCAAGCACTTGAAAATCACCTACCATATAAGTAATAAATATCCAAATAAGAGGAACACATACAACTATAGCAATTAAAATCATTGAAAAGTGGTAAGAGAATCTGAATGGGTATTTTTCTAAAGATCAAAAATGTGCAACAGGCAAAAGAAAAAGTATATAACATCACTAACCAGGGAAACACAAATCAAAAATCACAATGAGCTACCATCAAATTCCTGTAACATGTCTCTGATCAGAAAAAGGAAAAGAGAAAAAGCAAGGATGTAGAGGAAAGAGCATGATCAGCAGGAATGTAATTTAGCACTAATAACAGAACTACTCTATGATGCAGCAATCCCATTATTATTTACCCAAAAGATATGGGGTCAGAATCTCAAAGAGATATCTGCATGCCCATTTCACTACAGCATTCTTTAGAAAGCCAAGATGTGAAACACCGTATTTGGCCATTAATAGGTGAGTAAATAAAAATGCAATGTGAGAGATGCTTTTGGTCCCTGCACTAGGAGGAGTCAACTCAGGCACCCCAGATAGGGACAGGAGGGGTCCTGGCCCATCCCAACAGAGCCCCTGCAGCTGAAAACTTCCACACTTCACAATCATCACCATGTTCAAGGCTGGACTCCACTGCTCGGACAAGCTCTACAAGAAATTAACCTGCTGAAAAACTCAGGTATACGAGTTTTGTTACTGAAATTTCCAGGCATTCATGCAGTCAGGGATGGGCTACCTCCCCCATCTCCCTGTTCTTCCAGAAGGCAGGCAGTTATGCCCTGGCTCTGAAACCACCACCCAGTTAATAATGTAACTCCAGTTTTATCATCTCATTAAAAATTTTGGAATTCGCTGCGGACCTGGTGGCCCTGCGGCGGCTGCCCACGGGCCAGCACAGGGCTCACGGAAGGCTGGGGAGGCTGGCGCCGGCTCGCGGGCTAGCTGGACCATGGAACCCGAGGAGGGCAGATGGGTTTTGGGAGGGGCCGTCGCCTCTGAGGGGGTCCCGGAAGCAGCCAGATGTGCTCGCCCACCACATAGCACATGTTTGCTGTCCGGACGCCGAACGGCCTCAGACCAGTCAACAGAGAAAGCAGTTCGGCCCAGGTGGCGGCCCAAGAGGCGGAATCGGAAGTCGCCAGTGGAGGCGGTGGTCGCCCTCCCTCCATTTGCGGACTGGTGGCCCTGCCGGCGAGCTGCCCACGGGCGCCAGGGGCCTCATGGAAGGCTGGGGAGGCTGGGCCGGCCTGCCGGCCTAGCGACCAGGACCCGAGGAGGGCGATGGGTTTTGGGAGTGGGCCCGTCGCCTCTGAGGGGTCCCGGAAGCAGCCAGTGTGACTCGCCCACCACATAGCACATGTTTGCTGTCCGGACGCTGGAAAAGGCCTCAGACCAGTTCAACAGGCAAAGCCAGTTCAAGCAGGTAGGCGGCTCCAAGAGGCGGGATCCCGAAGTGCCAGTGGGGCGTGGTCGCCCCCTCCATGTCGGCCTGGTGGCCCCCGGGGCGCCACGGGCGCCAGGGCCTCACGGAAGGCTGGGGAGGCTGGCGCCGGCGCGCGGCCTAGCTGCCTTGGAACCCGAGGAGGGCGATGGGTTTTGGGAGGGGCTGTCGCCCTGAGGGGTCCGAAGCAGAGATGTGACCGCCCACCACACTAGCCATTGCTGTCGGCGCGCGACGGCCTCGACCAGATCAACAGAGAAAGCCAGTTCGACCCAGGTAGGCGGCCCAAGAGGCGGAATCCGGGAAGTCGTCAGTGGAGGCGTGGTGCCTTCCTCCATCTGCGGACCTGGTGGCCCTGCGGCGGGCGCCCCGGGCCAGCAGGGGGCCTCACGGAAGGCTGGGGGAGGGCTGGCGCTCGGCTGCGCCGGCCTAGCTGACCATGGAACCCCGAGGAGGGCAGATGGGTTTTGGGAGTGGGCCCGCCGCTCTGAGGGGTCCCGGAAGCAGCCAGATGTGACCGCCACCATAGCACATTTGTGTGGACGCGGAAAAGGCCTCGACCAGATCACAGGAAAGCCAGTTCAAGGTGGCGGCTCCAAGAGCGGGACCCGGAAGTCGCGTGGGGCGTGGTGTCCTCCCCACTGTCGACTGGTGGCCCTGGCGGCTGCCCAGGGCGCACAGGGCTCCGGAAGGCTGGGGAGGTGGCGCGGCGCGCCGGGCAGCGTGGACCCGAGGAGGGCGATGGGTTTGGGAGTGGGCCCGCGCCTCTGAGGGGTCCCGGAAGCAGCCAGATGTGCTCGCCCACACTAGCCACCAGTTCTGCGGGCCGAAGGCCTCAGCAGTCAACGAAAGCCGTAGCCAGTGGGCCAAGAGGCGGGAACGGAGTCGCAGTGGGGCGTGGTCGCTTCCCCTCCATCTTGGGACTGGTGGCCCGCGGCGGAGCTGCGGCGCAGGGCCCGGAAGGGGGGAGGCGGCGCGCGCGCCGGCCAGCTGACCATGGAACCCCGGGAGGGCGATGGGTTTTGGGGGGGGCCTGTCGCCTCGAGGGGTCCCGAAGCACCAGTGACTCCCCAGTTTGCGTCCGAGCGCGCGGCCCAGACAGATCAACAGAGCAAGAGTGGCCAGGTGGCGGCCCAAGGCGGGTCGGAAGGCTGGGGCGTGGTCGCCCCTCCTGGGTGGTGGCGGCGAGTCCCGGCCGGCCCGGAGGCTGGGGGAGGGCGGCGGGCGCGCGGCGCGCCGGGGGGGGCGTGGGTTTGGGGGGGCCGTCGCCTCTGGGGGGTGGGGCGTGTGCTCGCCACACATAGCCCTTGCGCGGACGCTGCGAAAGGCCTCAGACCAGCAGAGAAAGCCGTAGCCCAGGGCGGCCCGGGCGGGCGGGCGCAGGGGGGTGGTGCCTCCTCATCTGGCCTGGTGGCCCGGGGCGCCACGGCCAGCCAGGGCCCACGGAGCGGGGGGCTGGCGCCGGCCCGCGGGCCGGACCTGGACCCCGAGGAGGGCAGAGGGGTTTTGGGAGGGGGCCCGTCGCCTGAGGGGTCCGAGCAGCGAGTGACTCGCCCACACACAGCCACCAGTTTGCGCGCGGCGAACGGCCTTAGACCAGACACAGAGCAGCGGGGGGGTCTTTATGCTTGTCCGGGCGGAAAGTTGTTGGGGGAGTTAAGGGAGAAGCATAAGAACCGGTGGTGGGTGCGGGGAGCGGGAGGGGGTGGGGTTGGTGTGGGAGGGGTTTGCGGAGGGGGCGTGGTGGACCTGTAGAACCAAAGCTCTCCTAGCATCTTCAATAAAAAGGTGGACTCCAAAAAAAAAAAAATTTTGGAATTCCTGGAGCAAGTGGCCACATGACATCTCAAACTCTATATATAATACTGATAGACCAAGGAGCACACCACACTTAATGGCATGTAAACTAAAAGGCAACCAATAACAAAATATAAACATACACTACCTATCCTGAACATGTTGTAATTTGCTAACAATACATTCTTGATCATTTTTAGCAAATTACCTATGAAGAGCAATATAAAAAAAATATTGAGGTCTTCTTTAGCGGCTGTCTTAAGGGTGGTTAGGAAAATTGTGGAAATAAAGGCAGTGGAAATCATGGTGATGTGAAGCTGCAGTGTGATGGGACTGTGCTGAATACTGAGTGTCTGTAACAAATTAACAAGAACAACTTTGTCTAAAAATTGAGTAGGATCCCACTAAGTTCAGTATGTGAAAGCAACAACACAGATGACTTAATTTGCATATAACAACTCAGTAAAATGTTCAGGACTTTAGCAACATCATTATTAGATATATGCTATAATAAGCAAAAAAAATTAATCTGTGCCTGCTAAGGGAGCAGGCTTGAGGGGTGGGTGGGAAACTAGCAACTTTGGTGACAGTAAGGGCACATTGGTGGTGGGACTGCTGTTGGAATACTGAGTACCTGGAAACAACTGCATTGTGAACAATTCTGTAAATCATGGTGTTTAAATAAAGTAAAACAATTTTTAAATTTAATGCACAAAAGAAAATTTAATATACAAAAGAAAATTATTCAGGCATGAAAAACCCTACCATTCACAACATGATGAACTAGAAGGTATCATATGGGCTGAAATCTGCCAGGTATAAGAAATATGATACTACCCTTATAAGTGACTTCCTTTACATATGAGATCAACATCAGTCACATTCATAGATATAGTGGAAGTTTCCAGAGGTTAGAGGATGAGGAAGTAGATGCTGGTCAGAGAGAACAAAGTTTCACTCAAGCCAATGAAAGACTTCTGGGGATCTAAAGTACACAGTGACAGAACCAGTTAATAAAATGCATAACTTAGAATTTGCTAAGAGCCTCAATCTTAAATTTCTGCATCCAATAATCACTATGTCCAGATGACGAACAGATATATTGTGGTGGTCTTTTCCTGTTGTATCAAGACATCAGAATGAGTGCCTTGAATAGGTAATTCCATCTGTCAAAGCAATTTCAGTAAAGTTTTTAAAATTACATTCATTAATAATCTGTAAAGAAACAAGAAAACATAAAATAAAAGAAGGATTCAGAAGTGTCTAAGAGTGGGACTTCTTGTGACTATTTATATATGCATGGGTCTGTCCAAATGTACGAGAACACTGCCTCTTCACTACTAGTGAGTCTGTGCACGTTTATTTGTGTATAGTGCTTACATTTCTCACATTTTCTACAGCATACATGTAGCTCTTACATAATGAAAAGAACTATTAACAAAGTGGGTTTAAAGACACCTGTACACCTGCCCAGAGCCTCTGCATCTGGCCTGGAGTTGCCTCCTGCAACTGTTTGTTTTTATTAAATATCTCCCACAAAAACTCTCCTCAAACATACAAGAAAGTATGCACCTGAATAAAAATACTTCCAGCCTAACTTCATTTCTGAACTGCTATAAATCTTAAGCAACACGTACACTTCTATATTCATTTTTTCCTATGTCCAGTATTAAGTGAGTCTTAGAAAATCATCGATTTATAAGTCAGATAAGGAAACAGAATGGGAAATAAGGCCACGATGCATCTCTAATGTGCAAACTATACCATTGCTTATGATGTCATCAACACACTGACACTAAATCTGCATCAGAGCTATCTCCTGGCACATGGGAAGGTCCCAAGACACTGGGGTGGGGGTAGGGTGGAGGGTTGGTAGGAGGGCCATCTCTCTCCCTTATTCACTGATTCCTTTTGTTACAACTTTTGGGAAAGAAAGAGTTGATTTCTCTTTAAAACAGCTCCAGAGAGCCCTTTGTTTAGATAAGCATTGTGTTTTAATTAAAACAGCTTTACTCTAAACAATGGTACCAGGCCAGTACTTATTTAGGGGAAGCCAAGAAATGCACCCTCTGCTGACCTGTCAATCAGGCATATGGGGCAGCAATGCCCGCAGGCACAGCTTCAGGGCTGGGGAAGAAGTACAGACTGCAGCAGGGCTCCAAGGGAGGAGGCTTAGTCTAGGGGCCAGCACTGCTGCTGCTGTCTGGGTCTTGACAGATGAGCCCTAATGATCAAGGCCAGATACTCCTGAAGGTGTCAGTGATAAGACAAACAAAATTATTTGGTTTGTGCTTATTTAAAGACTCCTGACCCAAATCAGAATTGGGTTTGAACCTCAAATCATTTTCTACTTTGATTACAAAATGGCCTGTGTTCTAAATAAAAGGCATCGTTAGCATCTGATTATGTTTTGCAATCTCCATAAACATTTGGTTCTCAGCAAACACCTGGTAACTTATGCAAAGTGGTTAAATAACAAGGTCATACATTGCTTTGTAGAAAAACCATAGAGATGAAACCAAATTTGCCAAAAATCTAGAGAGGTCAGTGCTTTATCTGGCAACTGTTCTATACAGTTCCTTAACAGAAAACAAAATTAAAATATTTAGAGAAAGCAACTACTTCCATACATATCACTGTCTTGTAGAGCTATCAAAGAATACAGAAACAGATATTTTGGAGCGAGCAAATATCGAGTCATCTGCATTTTGAATTCCTATTCTAAGGCAGACTATAACAATAATTCATAAATTATTACCTTGTCTTTATTATATTAAAATATCACCTCATCTTATTATGTACCTATCTTTCCACAGACTACATCTTTAATAAAGCCTTATGTACAATTAAGAATTTGTTACTTTTTGTTTTGTTTTGTTTTTGAGCCACACCTGTCAGTGGCTCAGGAGTTATTTGTGGTTCTGCACTCAGGAATTACTCCCTGAAGGTGCTTGGGGTACTGTATGGGATGGCGGGCATCAAACCTGAGTTGGCCACATGCAAGGCAAGCATCCTACCCAGTGTACCATCGCTCCAGGCCCAATAATTTTTTACTTAAGGGGAACGAAAGAAGAAGCAGTCAGAAATCTGCTTTCTGTGAAAACAAATCCAGGTTCTTCCTGATTACAGTGTCTTCCAGCTACTCAGGTTGACACAGATCACATAGATCATAGAACATGACAAACTCAGGAGCAGTCAGGGACTAGTAAGTATTCTGTTATGCTTACAGGCATTTCTCCTGAGGAGTTGCACATTCTTTTTTAACACTTCCCTGCACCCCATTTCTGAACCAGGCTCCTGGTCCTATCCAGCAGGCAGCCCCCCAGCAGCACATCTGCACTGCTTTGAAAATCTAACTACAGAGGCTGGATCAAGAATCAAAGGGCAGAATGCTCTGGGCACAAACCAGCACCAGTTCCATGAGCCTTTACGAGTGATCAGATTCCCTGGGCCCAAACCAGCAACACTCATACACTGAGCCTTCACTAGTTGTCGTATTCTCTGAGTCTAAAGTAGCAATGCACATACCCTGAGGCTTCACAAGTTGTCAGATTTCATACCTCAAATATTTGATAAGGCAAGACTTATTAAGAATGAAAACACTATTGAATTAGAGACTATAGATATTTAAATCATTTATAGCATATACAACTGAAGGTTTATTTAGGAACACTTTGATAATGTACCTTAAAAATAGGTGTATTTTCTTCATCACCTAGATAGAAATACCCATTTCTCCTTATAAATAACTTGTGAATTTATATTAAAATCATCATTACTGAAAGTTTTCTGGTTTGGCAGTTTCATAGCATTTAGTTCAAATAGATAAGATAATTACTATTTCCATTATACCTGAAAAGTAAAGATTTCTAGATCTTGAGAGATGAGGACTTTTAAACTGAAATTGGTACCATTTATCTGTAAACGCCTCGTGGAAATATTCTGAATTCCTGTGTAAACAGAGGCAACCTCAGGCCTCACTGTCTGCTCACAGGCCCGCTTTTGAGGAAGAACATGATACGAGTCACAAAAACCCAGAGGCCTGCTCTGCCTGGTGTTGCCTTGGCACTTCACCTCCATGGTATATCACAAATTCATAATTTATCATCATGAGTAATAGTGAGTATATTCTTAGTGATATACTAGTTCATAAGGGCTTCTCAGGAGTCCCTCTGCATGGGTACATGCTGAGTCTGCTGACTAACTATGTCTAAACTATGGGTTTTGCATGTTCTCTCGAGCACTACCCCCACAGCCCTGGGCCATCAACCTCCATCTCAGACCCCCTGTCTTCTGCTCTATCTAGTAGGCAGCCCCAAGCAACACCTTGAGGAAGTTCAGACACAGGGGCTGGATAACAATTAAAGGGCAGGAAGGTATGCCTTGCATGAAGGAGATCTGGATGTAAGCCCAGCAATGCACGGTACCCTGAACCTCTCCCAGAGTGACTGCTGAAGACAGGGCTAAGAGTGGCCCTCATGCACCATTGGGTAGGCACCAAAACTGAAACTAAAAATGTTTGATTTAAGTGAGTGGAGAGAGGGAAGCAAACTAGACTCCGAATGGTTCAATCAGACTCACTATCCCTAGAATTTGGAATTGGCATTAAGAGGACAGCTTCCACTAGTAGCTGGAGCGGTAAGCATTTATAAATTAAAAACTTGGATTAGGAATTAAGGTTAGGGGTTATGACATTAATAAAAGTTTATCACTATAAACTCTGTTGATATAAACATAGGCAATCTCCTGAAAATTCAAAATAGCTACTTTTCTGAAACCACCAAAATATTCTGGGTCACTGTGGCACTTCTAAATCACTAAATTAGCAAACTGAGAGGGATGAACAACAAAACCAAGTTCCATCTCAAGAAATCTAAGTTTTGTTTTTTCTCAGTGACTCTAGTTCTTTAAAATTGCAGGAGTCCACCCTTTTTCATCAGTAACACTCTGGATTTTCTCAATTCAAGTGAAAATTTAAAAGAGGTGAGCATGGAAAAGCCGCAAACAAATTTCAAGAGAAGGCCACACCCAAGAAATGATCAAAACTAAGATGCTCTTCAGTCTTTACCAACACAAATTCACTCCTGCTATGAACAAACATCCATTTTCACATCCCAGTACTTGAGTTAATCCCATCCCTGTGCACCCAACTAATCATGGGTATTATACCATTATAATGGGTGATCTTTCTGCACCCAACTAATCATGGGTATTATACCATTTCTGAGGAAACCTTAAGAAAGTTAGAGTAAAATACCTACTGTTGATTAGTTCTTTGTGTTCAGCCAGGGTTTTTGCAGGATCCAGCCAGTACTGTGGGAAGAAGAAAACAATAATTGTAGAATCAGATGCTATTCATTGTCTTCATTTCAGGAATATTTGAAGTATAAACTTGACTTATATCTAAATAGTAAAGCCTTTAATTTACAGACACTGAAAGATTTCTGAGACTTTTCTGTTACTGGATTACTAAAATAAAAATAAAAACAATATTGAGAGAGAGCAGGAGAAGAGAAGCAATAGTTGCTAGATTTGAGGTGAATTCTAATACCGATTAAGAGGACATAATGTCAAGATACTTATGATCAAGTGTCGTGGTCGGGGAGCACCGCCGGGGTCCCTGACAGTGCCAGGAAGCGAGTTCCCTTCTGCCTCTGAAGCCCGCAGGGGGATGGATGAAGACTCAGGTATCCGATGCAGTTTTAAAAGGCTTTTCTTATTACAGGTTCAGGCATACAAGTCAGTGATAGAAAAAACCCTGTGCTTAGGATTCCCGGCTAAAACCCCAGCCACGTGTAGGCCAAGATGGCGGCCACCATGTGTTAAGGCCCTGTAGAGAGGAGACAAAGACAAGACTCCCAAGAAGGGTGCGAGCTCACAAAGAGAGAGCCCAAAAAGAGAGAGCACTAGAGAGGAAGCAGGCTAGTTTTATACCCCTGCAACTCAGACCTCCCTCCCACTATTATGGAAAGCAGGGAGGGTCAAATGCCCTCAGGTAATTTCTGCCAGAACCTCACCTAGGCCCTTTTATATGCTAATGTCTGGATCCAAGATCTACCTGGAAAAGCCTTTATAGGGTAGAGAAGGGGGGTTTCCGAGATGGTTTGACTCTGTACCAAAGTCTAATACTAGTACCAGTTAAATATTTCTCCAAGCCTTCACAAGTCTCATCTACTTCACGGTAGTTTTGTATTTTAGTTGCCTTTGAGTTATCAGGGGAGCCATGCTTGCTTGCTTGGAGGCAAACAGCATTTCTCTCTGGTCTAATTATTTAGGGATCCAACGTGGCCAGGCAAATATGCTGGTAAGATCTAGCTAGTCCCAAAATGATTGTGGTATCATGAGAATATTTATACCAGCCAGTACAGAATACATGGTCAGATAAACTGCCACATTTAGACTACCCCCTTATCTACGAAGTGATTTGCAGGAGGCAATCCAGGGCAGATGCAGAGGCTCTTAGAGGAATCCTGCAACAAGATTCTGATAAATATTGCAATAACAACGGGCCAAAAGAATGTTTCCAAATGTCTTTCCAAAGTTCCTCTCACAAGTCCCAACAGCCATGCAGCCCTTTATTTTATTTTTTTTGTTATAACACCACAAGATATACAATTACAAAGATATTCATAATTGGGTCTCCATCATACCATTCCATCACCCATTGCTCCACCAGTGCCCCCTTCCCATAACATTCCCCCACCCATCCCCCAGCCTGCCTCTATATCAGGCCCCTTCTCTCTCTCTTTCTCTCTCCATCTCTGTAATCCTCTCTCTCTTCTCTTACACATTGTGGCTTCCCCTACAGATATTTACAGTTTAACAAGTTAGTCTCTATGTGTAAATTCAATGGTGAGTTCTAGTCTGAATTACCATTTCCCATTCCCCATCAGTCACCCCAGAGGGTATGCATATGCAAGAACCTGGAAAGAACCTGGTCCTAAACTTGATAATTATCTAAGTCTGTCATGCAGTCGCAGAGCAGCTGCACAGCTGTGGGTCTGGTCTGTAGCTTATCTGGCTCTGCTGGTTATGGTGGCTGCCTGCTCATAGACATGCCCAGCTGGTGGAGCCTCCCCCATGTGTCTGCTGGCCCTAGGAGCTATGTTATTCTCGGCCGGGGCCGAGCCTTTTACTGCCTCCCCCCTGGCTCTATGTAGTCCTTTTTTTATTTACTTCATTTTCCCATTACACCTTATACTCATTTTCCCATTACATTGTGATTTACAAAGTTGTTCATGGCAATTTGTTACACTCAATATAGCATCTCTTAGCAGTTGTTTTATGTATTTTGCTGACCCCTCATTGGGTGCATATATGTTTAGTAGTGTAATTTCTTCCTGGTGTACATACCCCTTAATTAATAAGAAGTGGCCTTCGTTGCCCCTTCTAACCTTTTTCAGCCTGAAGTCTATATTATCTGATACTAAAATGGCCACACCAGCCTTTTGGAGGAGTTGTTTTCATGGAGAATGGTCTTCCAACCTTTGACTCTGAGTCTCTGTTTGTTCTGATTATTCAGATGCATTTCTTGTAGACAGCAGAATGTTGGGTTCAATTTTTTTAATCTATTTTGTCACTCTGTGTCTCTTAATTGGTGCATTTAGACCATTGACATTGAGAGAGATTATTGTCATTGGATTTTGTGCCATCTTTCTTTTTGTGTTTGTTGTGCTTATGGGTTTGGTCGCATTAGAGTAGACCCTTCAGTCCTTCTTTTAAAAGTTGGTTTTGAGTCCATGAAGTTCCTGAGTTGTTGCTTATCCATGAAGTTGTGTATCTTTCCTTCATATCTGAATGTGAGCCTGGCCGGATAAAGAATTCTTGGTGAAGCCTGCAATTCATTGAGCCTTTTCACAATATCCCACCATTGTTTTCGGCTCAGAGTGTTTCATCAGAGAAGTCTGCTGTGAATCTTAGAGATGTTCCTTTGTATGTGATTTCCTTCTTTGATCTTGCTGCTTTCAGTATTCTATCCCTATCTATAGTTTTTGTCATTTTATTAAGATGTGTCCTGGAGTATTCTTGTTGGGGTTTCTTTTAGCTGGTATCCTACAGGCCTCTTGGATCTTGAGGCAAGCATTCTTTAGTTCTGGGAAATTTTCAGCAATTATGGCTTTGACAGTTTCTTCTTCATCAGGGTTTTCTTCTTGCCCTTCTGGTTATTGTGAATAGTGCTGCTATGAACATAAATATGGGGACGGTGTTTCTGCTGCGTAATTTTGGCTTCCCAGCGTGTATTCCCAAGAGTGGTATGGCTGGGTCAAATAGGAGGTAAATATCTAGTCTTTGGAGGAATGTCCATATTGTTTTCCAAAAGGCTGTACGAGTCAACGTTCCCACCAACAATGGATGAGAGTCCCCTTTTCCTCCGATCCATGCCAGCACTTTTTGTTATTGTTCTTTTGGATATTTGCCAGTGCCTGTGGTGTGACATTGTTGCTTTGATTTGCATCTCACTGATGACGAATGATGGTGATCAATTCTTCATGTCTTTTGGCAATTCGAATTTCCTCCTTGTAAAAGTTTCTGTTTATTTCTTTTTTTGTAAGTATTATATTATAACACCTAGAGATATACAATCACAAAGATGTTCCTCAGGTTCTTTATTTCTTTCCTTTCTCTCCATCTCTTTCTCTTTTCCTTCCCTTCCAGATTGTGGATTACAGAACATACATTAAAGGGTTCTCATGTGTATCATTTTGCCTATATTTAATGCTCAGTTCTAGATTGGAATTAGTACTTTCGACAATTGTTAGCACACTGTTCCATTTTTCTGTCTTACCTAGCCTCTGACTCCCACAGGTTTGTGATAATTTCCACCTTGACAAAACCTCCTGATCCATGTTTCACTTGACCTTGAATATTGGTATCATAATATATACATATCTATTTATGTAATGCAAATAAATGCAGTCATTCTATATCTGTCTCTCTCCTTCTGGCAAATTTCACTCAACAGGATCTTCTCCATGTACATCCATTTATAGGCAAATTTCATAACTTCATTTTTCCTAACAGCTACATAGTATTCCATTGTGTAGAAATACCAAAGCTTCTTTATCCAGTCATCGATTCTCAGCTCTCTGCTTGTTTCCAGATTCTGGCTCTTGTGAATAACGCTGCTATGAATATAAAAGTAGGGATGGTGCTTCCGCTGCATATTTTTGGCTTCCCAGAGTAGATTCCCAGGAGTGGTATGGCTGGGTAAAATGGGAGTTGAATTTCTATTCTCTGGAGGAATATCCATATTGTTTTCCAGAAAGGCTCTACCAGCCAGCATTCCCATCAACAATGGATGAGTGTCCCCTTTTCCACACTTCCAAGCCAGCACTTGTTGTTGTTGCTCTTTTGGATATGTGCCAGACTATGTGGTGTAAAGTGATATCTCATTGTTATTTTAATTTGCATCAATCTGATGATTAGTGATGATGAGTGTTTTTTCATATTTTTTTTGGCCATTCGAATTTCTTCCCTTGCTGAAGTTTCTGTTCATTTCTTCTTCCAATTTTTTGATTGGGTTGTTTGTTTTCTTCTTGTAAAGTTCTACCAGTGCCTGATATATCCTGAATATTAACCCCTTATCAGATGGGTATTGGGTGAATATTCTTTCCCATTCTATGGACTGCCTTTGTATCTTAGTCACTGTTTCTTTTGAGGTGCAGAAGCTTTTTAGTCTCAGGTAGTCCCATATGTTTATCTTTTCTTCTAGTTGCTTTGTTAGTGATGTTTCACCTTTGAAGATGCCTTTAGCTTCAATGTCGTGGAGGGTTTTTCCTATATTTTCTTCAATGTACTTTATGGATTCAAGTCTGATATTGAGATCTCTAATCCATTTCGATCTGATTTTTGTGCATGGTGTTAGACAGAAGTCCTAATTCATTTTTTTACATGTCGCTGCCCAGTTTTCCCAACAGCACTTGTTGAAAAGGCTTTCCTTACTCCATTTTGGACTCTTTGTACCTTTATCAAAATGAAATGATAATGTGTTTGAGCTTGGGTGTTAGGGTACTCAATTCTATTCCATAGGTCTAAAGGTCTGTTTTTATTCCAATACCACGCTGTTTTAATTACTACTGCCTTGTAGTACAGTTTGAAGTTGGGAAAGGTGATGACTCCCATCTTCTTTTTCCCGAGGATTGCTTTAGCTATCCTTGGGGGGTTTATTATTCCATACAAATTTCAGGAGCGTTTGGTCAATTTCTTTGAAGAATGTCATGGGTATCCTTATAGGGACGGTACTGAATCTGTACAGAGCTCTAGGGAGTATTACCTTTTTGACAATGTTGATTCTCCCCATTCATGAGCAGGGAATGTGTTTCCATTTCCTCGTGTCCTCTTTTTATCTCTTGGAGCAGTGACTTGTAGTTTTCTTTGTACAGGTACTTTGCACACTTGGCTAAGCTTATTTCTAGGTATTTGATTTTTTTCTGGCATAATTGTGAATGGAATCATTTCCTTAATATCCCTCTCTTCTCTTTTGTTATTTGTATATAGGAAAGCCACCGACTTTTGGGTGTTGATTTTGTATCCTGCCATTCTACTATAAATGTCTATTGTTTCTAGGAGTTTTTTGGTAGAGAGTTTAGGGTTCTCTAGGTATAATATTATGTCATCTGCGAATAATGATAACTTGACTTCTTCCTTGCATAACTGGATGCCCTTTATGTCCTTTTTGTCTCTTATTGCTATGGCGAGTACTCCCAGTACTGTATTGAATAAAAGAGGTGAGAGTGGGCAACCTTGTCTTGTAACTGATCTCAGGGGAAGGCTTTCAATTTTTCCCCATTGAGAATGATGCTCGCTGTGGGCTTTTGGTAGATGGCTGTAACTATCTTGAGGAATGTTCTTTCAATTCCCATTTTCTGGAGGGTTATAATTATGAAAATTTGCTGGATCTTGTCAAATGCTTTCTCTGCGTCTATTGATAGGACCATATGGTTTTTATTTTTTTTTATTGATATGCTGTATTATGTTGATTGACTTGCGAATGTTGAATCATCCTTGCATTCCCGGGATGAATCCTATTTGGTCATGATGTATAATCTTCTTGATGAGTTTTTGGATTCTGTTTGCTAGTATTTTGTTGTAGATCTTAGCATCTGTGTTCGTCAGGGAGATTGGTCTGTAGTTTCTTTCTTTGTGTTGTCTCTTCCTGCTTTGGGTATCAGGGTGATATGTGCTTCATAGAAGCTGTTTGGGAGTGTTTCTGTTTCTTTTAATTTCCTGGAAGAGCTTGAAAAGGACTGGCAGTAGGTCCTCCTTAAAGGTTTGGTAGAGTTCACTAGTGAATCCGTCTGGACCTGGGCTTTTGTATTTGGGCAGACTTTTAGTTAATGTTTCTATTTCCACAATGGTGATAGGCTTATTCAGGTATTGCAGGTCTTCTTGTTTCAATCGTGGGAGGTTATAGGACTTCAGGAATTTATCCATTTCCTCTAGATTCTCATGTTTCACAGCATACAGGCTCTCAAAGTAATCTCTGATGATCTTTTGGATTTCTGTGGTTTCTGTTGTGATGTCACCATTTTTATTTCTGATTCTGTTTATTTGGGTTCTCTCTTTCCCTGTCCTTACAAGTCTTGCCAATGGTTTGTCAATCTTGTTTATTTTTCAAAGAACCTGCTCTTGGTTTCATTAATCTTTTGGATTTTTTTTTTGTTTGTTTCCAACTCATTGAGTTCCTCTCTAAGTTTTATTATTTCCTTTTTTCTGCCTGGGTAGGGCTCCTTTTGTTGGTCTTTTTTCTAAAGTCTTCAGCTGTATAGTCAGGTTATTTATGTGGGCCCTTTCTTGTTTCCTGATGAATGCTTGCAGAGCTATAAACTTCCCTCTTAACACGGCTTTTGCCGTGTCCCACAAGTTCTTATAGTTGGTGTCTTCATTTTCATTTGTTTCCAGGAATCTTTGGATTTCCTGTTTGATTTCTTCTATGACCCATTTGTTGTTCAGCAGTGAGCTGTTCAGTTTCCAGGTGTTTGGTTTGACTCCCTGTTTCTGTGTACGGTTAACTTCCATTTTCAGTGCATCATGGTCTGAAAAAATAGTTGACACAATTTCTATCTTTTTATTTTATTGAGGTATGCATTGTGGCTCAGCATGTGGTCTATCTTGGAGAATGTTCTATGTGCATTGGAGAAAAATGTTTATTCAGCTTTTTTGGCATGAAAAGCCCTGTATATATCCACTAACTCTCTTTCTTCCATTTCTTCCCTAGGGCCAATATTTCCTTGGTGAGTTTCAGTCTTGTGGATCTGTCCATAGTTGATAGAGCAGTGTTGAAGTATCCAACTAATATTGTGCTACTGTTAATGTCTTCTTTGAGGTCTCTTAGCAGTTGTTTTAAGTATTTTGCTGGCCACTCATTGGGTGCATATATGTTTAGTAGTGGAATTTCTTCCTGGTATATATATATATATAATATATATATATATATATATATATATATATAATTAATAAGAAATGGTCTTCGTTGTCCCTTCTAACCTTTTTCAGCCCGAAGTCTATATTGTCAGATGAGTATGGCCACACCCGCCTTTTTTGGAGTTGTTTGCATGGAGAATGGTCTTCCAGCCTTTCTGACTTTGAGTCTGTGTTTGCTCTAATTATTCAGATGTATTTCTTGTAGTCAGCAGAATGTTGGGTTCAGTTTTTTAATCCATTTTGCCACTCTGTGTCTCTTAATTGGTGCATTTAGACCATTGGCGTTGAGAGAGATTATTGTCATTGGATTTAATGCCATCTTTCTTTTTTAAACTTGTTGTGGTTTTGGGTTTTCTTATTTTACAAAAGACCCTTCATTTCTTCTTTTTTAAAGTTGATTTTGAGTCTATGAATTTCCTGAGTTTTTGTTTATCCATGAAGTTGTGTATCTTTCC